>BMAV01025459.1:0-13330 GCA_019973955.1 Trichonephila inaurata madagascariensis
TCTCTTTAAAAAACATCAATAAGTGTCATGACCAAGTTCCCTAACAAGAAATATCCCACGTGTTTCTCTGACATATGTTTAAATTATTACCCCGAAACAGTTGCCCCGGGGGACCCTGTTGATGAATAAAAAACTTTTCAAAAATAAATTTATTTCCTCCCCATGGTTTCGGGAAAAATTACACCCCATTTTTTTTATATTTTTTTTTTAAAAAAGTGTTTTTCTTCACAGCGTTTTGAGAAACTTATTTATTGTGTAAACAATTTAGGTCTTCAGTAATATTTTGGAATTTGAATTCAAACCATTGCCCCCCCCATTCAAATTAAAAAGCAATCCCCCCTCCTTTTAAATAATAAAACTAGATTTAATCTTTTTCAAAACCCGAATCCTAAAAATTTTTAAAAAAGTAAATGTATATTATTTTTAAAACAGTATAAATAAGAAAACAACACTCGAAAAAAAATGGAGACTAAAATTGAAATATAGAGACCTTTTTATTATTAACTTGCGTGAATGAATATGTTATAAAATGTGTCACACCTGTTTTTTTTTTTTTAAAAAGTACGAAATAATTTATTTGAACTTTCTATAACCCACGGATCGTTATTGGTTGTGACTTTGGTTTGAAATTGATCGGATGGCATATATATGGTAGCATATTATGTGTTAATATGAAGGGGAAAAATATCGGAAAATACAACATTTGGGAAGAATTAACCTTGCAGCACTTAATACTTTCACGTGAACTTAAATGAAATATTTCTTTTACTACATTAATTTGTATACATTAAATATTTGTAAGGGGGTTTTTAACATCCACTTCCGGAATACTGCGATTAAAAAAAATTTTAAATTTGCCTGCAGCAAGCAACAAAGACGACACTTTAGCCGGAATCTCTCCTTGATTTCTCCATTATTCTACGGTAGGACTTTCCCTTCTGGTGTATTCCACTCTAAAATAAATATACCACTTTTAGCCGGCTGGGGGCGTTTTGGTTTGTCACTGACCTTCTGCACCTAAGGTGGCGGGTTCGACCCCCGCCCCAAATCGGTGGATTTAGTGCGAAAAAATTTACAGCGGGTTTTGGATTATGCGGTATGTAAAAAATCCATTGAGCCCCTTTGACGGGTACAAATTAATGTTAAATTTTAGAACAAGTTCGCGTAAAAACTCGGCCCCTCTGGGGAGAAAAATGAAAATTACGCGTCAATTGGCATCGCCCATATGGTGCGCATTAAAAATAAATTTTCCCGCTCCTGGGGGAAAGTACTAGGTCTGAAATGGTAAAAAACCAACCGCCCTTGGGGAAAAAAAAAACCTTGGCAACAAGAGGGGGCCGGGGTGCCCAAATGTTCGGGACCGTTTTTATCAGTTGTGGGCTCAAATTCTGGTTTTACTGAAGTCTACCCGGAGAGGGGCTAATGTACGTTAAACCCCCGTGGGTGGTCCCCCCGTTGGGGTGATGTAAAGTTTGGAGGTTGGGTGCCATCTCAGGTGTCGTCCTTATCTTTAACCCATAGCTCAAAATTCAAAAGTCCATCGCCAAGGGCCCCGAATTACTTTAGGGGGGCGATGTAATAATAATCAAATCAAATCATTGGCGACGGAGGAAAAAAACACACAAAAAAAAACAGCACGAAACACCTCGAATGACTCGCTTTTCGGGATTGCCCATATCTAATAATCGTGGGTAACTCAGAAATTTTTGAGGTACGCGCAGACGAGAAGTTACAAGAAAAAAAATAACGGTTTATAATTTGAATACTCATGGTATTTTAACACAGCAGATGATTTTTTTTACTGACTTGCTTCAAGTTGTTTTTGAGTAGAATACATTTTAGACGAAAAGAAAATGCTGAGGCGGGGAAAATTACCGTTTTCGATCTCCCATGATTTTTAATGCTAGAATAAATCGACGAATGTGTTCAACGCGCGCGCGCGAACGGCAGCAATTAGCATTTGGTGATGAATCTCCATGCCATGCTACTGTACTCAGATGGTTTAAAGAATTTTGCAGAGGGTCCCCAACTGTCTTCGGACGAAGAACACATAGAAAACCGCGATCGGTAATAATCCGGATAATGTGTCTGCCATACAAAAAAAATTAAGGATGATAAACGCTGTACCTACCCAAAAGATACAGAAGGAACTTAACTTGGATATACAGCCATACACAAAAATTCTTCATGAAGAATTACGTGGCCGCGGTAGCCGAGTGTATAGGTATCGGATCGTGGCTTTTCCCTTTTCACGAAATTCCAGCCCAGTACCACTAAAGACCCGCCGTGTAGGGGAGCGATGCACGTTAAATCTGTCGAGAGCTGAAACGACCTCCGTTGGTGTGGGTGTGGTAGTTAGGAGAGGGCTGCCAGCTCAGGTGTCTTCCACGTCACTTGACCATGGTTCAAATACGTGTCCGTCGCCAAAAGCCCTCGTGTGGCCGAACAGTGCGACGTTAATATTCAATCAATCATGAAGAATTACATATGAAAAAGTAGTTTGCCGTTGGGTTCCCCATAATCTAACTGAGCACCAAAAAGAGAAGCGTGTCATAATCAGTAAAAATACCTATAAATTGCTAAATGATGGTGACCACCGCATTGTTTCTAAAATTGTAACGGGGATGAAACGTACATACCGTTTTTTGGCGTTTCATTACTTTGAGAAAGCAAAGTATGGTCTTTGAAGATGATCTCCCGCGACAATGGTGAAAAAGAACGAAACGAAAAAGTAATGTATGCCGTTTTCTTCAGAAGTGCGGGAATGGTCAAAGCCATCAAGTTTTGGGAAGGATAGAAACAGTACCTATTGTTTCCTTCTTAGAATACAATTAATTCACAAATACGATTGTAATATTTTGCAAAAAATATTACTTTTATGAGTATAGACATATGTGAATAAATAATTTTATATGACAATACTAATATCCCCTTGTTTTTCATTCACCGAACTAATCCTTGAAATAACATTATAAAATTTGAAGTTCTCACTTCTATCGTGTGGTCATAAGCACATACACTTTTTTTTAAAATCTAAAAAAGAACTTACTTGGACGTCGTTTTCATTCAGAAGAAAATGACGTGGCTATAAATGCATTTCTTTTTTCATTAATTCCAAGAAATGAATGGTTTGAGGCATTTCATCTGTGGAAAATTCGTTTATAAAAGTGCATTGATGCTGGAGGTGACTACTTTGAACACTCCTAAAATTTTGTAAGTATAACTTTAAAAGCCTATGTGAATCTCAAAAATTTCAGAATGACCCTCGTGTAACGACAATAATTCATCAGCTTGGCGTTAAATAAAGACGTGGATAATAGGATCCAACCAAATCATGGAATTTTGTTTCTGAATTATTAGTGTTACATCAGCTACTGGTTCTAACTCCTTTCGTTTCTTGAAATGGTGAACATATATTAAGATGGATTAGCGACAAATAAAGTCGCCAAATTTAACAGGTTATGCATGATGCAGTTATTCACTGTTGGCGATGCATACTTTTTTGTATAGTAATTTTTTATCAACTTCAATTAATTTCTGCTTTTTCTGTTCGGCTGCCATATCTCATCAACACCAAATTTTCGCAGCACTGTTCACATGAATAGGACTGTCATGCGTCCCTCATCAATTGTTGCTGATACGAGC
The DNA here is from genome assembly GCA_019973955.1 of Trichonephila inaurata madagascariensis. NCBI lineage: Eukaryota > Metazoa > Arthropoda > Arachnida > Araneae > Nephilidae > Trichonephila > Trichonephila inaurata. The sequence continues at coordinate 3,646 of BMAV01025459.1, forward strand.
ATTTAATCCAAATGCTTGTTGGTTTTGTTTATTAAAAACACGTTGTTGACCACTGCATTGACTATGATAGGAGGTAATTTTATTATATATTCTATCGCGGAAGGACTGTTTTTTACCTCCCCGGTGCCCTTGGGACTTCAAATTATTACGTCCCCCCACTATTTTCAAAGCATTCCCCTCCTTCATTTCTTACACTGCCAGTTTTGTTTTGGGAGGGATTTTCCCCGAACTTTCTTGCTAATTTCCTTTTGTTTTTGTTCTTTGAAGAATCTTTCCGTTACCCACTCCCTATGGACCAACCGTGTCCCAGATTGGTTACCAGCAGCCGTAAGGAAAAGATAGTGCCATGATTTGGCCACTTTTCTTCATTTCTTACCTTGCGGCATCACGAATCCTCTATCCACTCCTTTATAAATTAATACCCTTTAGTCACTCTGCTATACAGTTTGTCACATGAAATGTTAAGTAAATTCTTATTATGACTTCTAAATTTGGGAAGCTACTTTCCAACTAGTTTTGCTTCATGTAAAAAGAGATTCGTCTTGTAATCCCCCTTCCTTCATATACATTTTGAAGTGTTGACATTCTTGCTCAAACTATTCTTCATCGATGCCTTTGGGGTAGCTTAGAGCCAAGTATTTCGCCTATATATATATATATATATATATATATATTATATATATATTATATAATATATATTTATTAATATATATATATATAATATATATATATATAATTCTCTCCTCTTCTTACTCCTTTTCATGAAGATTTCTGAATGTCTAAAATCTTGTGTTGAGAGCTACGTAGTGGTGTGGTACGTTTGCTGTAGTTTTAATTTTTTCTCTTTTTCAGCCCTCCATTTTTTTGCCCCCTAGGTACGTGCCTAAGCCCAAAAGCGGCCCTGTCTCGGATTCCTGAAATTATATAGGGGCAGTGGTCCCCTCCAGTTCCATGCCTAAATTGTGGAGGAGGAGATCGGTGGTGTAGCCATCTATTGTAAAGAAGTCCAATCTGTCTCACAGGCTCTGGCAACATTCATTCATTACCTTCGGGAATTTCACCGAGATAAATTGTACTCTCACATGTATGGTGCTCAAGGCTAAGGCCAACGTCAGGCGTACATCTAGCCCCTTGCCACGATGAATTTCGTGGGCCTCGATCTCACTTTGTCAGACAGGTGGCAACAACAACAAATTATCGATATTGTGGATTGAAGGATGTTCAATTTCTTAACAATTTTTGAAAGAACAATTTTGATGAACAATTTTTCCATGCGTCTTGCTCCGACTGGCATTCCGTGTTGAAAGCCTGCTAGTTCATACCGTGCAGGGATTATTGTATCAGAAAAAGTTTGAGAGAGGAAAATCATTTAAATACAAATGAGAGTCCTGGCAATGCGCTGTCCATTTATATATTTCTTATGACATGCTACTGTCATTTGGATATTTTCATCGTCCCTTGACCAGGGTTCGTCGCCAGTAGCCCTTGTATTATTTTATAATGTGACGTCAATAAACTCTCACTCGGTTGCTATTCCATGACTTTACAAATGATATAAATGTTTTACTGATGCACAAATATAAATAAAACAAGTAATATAAAAAAAAATTTTTAAGTCAATTCCTACTTAGATCAACAAATTTTTTATTTTATTTTAGCTACTTTTTATTAAATAGTTACAATTAATATAAATATGTATATGCATAGGACAGAATCACAACATTAAGTGGTAATTTTTATTAATTATTATTAAAGTATCGTATTGTCATCCAAAACAATTGTGCCTATAAAATTTCAGTTCAAATGAATGCTTTAAAACGTGAGAAAATAAATCTTTTAAAGTTTTCACCCAAGACTAAAAATGTATCTGTAATTCTTTAAATAATTAGTTTAAGTCAATTCATTTTAATTAATTATAATTAAATTATCGTATTTTTACCCAAAACAACAATGTATAGAAAATTGCAGCTCAAACGAGTGTTTTAAAATGTGAGAAAAAACCTTTTCATGACACAAGTCGCCAAAAATAACGCCAACGTGGCTGTATTTGTAATTCTTTGAATAATTAGTTTTAATCAATTAATTTTATTAATTATAATTAAATTACTGTATTGTCATCCAAAATAATGGTGTATATAAAATTTCAGCTCGAGGGCCCGCTTTAAAATGTATTTTTTTTAACGATTAAAAATTTCCCACCAAGAAAAAATAAAGTAAATAAATAAATATATAGAGGTGTGACAAATATTTGGGAATTTTAAAATATTTGCTCTCTTTTATAACAAAAAATTTTATTATTTTTTATTTTAAAAATTTGTGTAAAAAAGGGCCTCCGGATAACAACAATCACTTGATTGGCGCCCGCATCGGGCCCCATCGGGATTTTAACCCCGAAAAACCCGGGGGGAAAACCCCGGTTCTACTGCTACTCTCTTTCTTCGGCTTTCTACGCATGCGTCATTCCAATTTAACGGTGACGTTTCCTTCCGTTATTTAACCCAATTAAAGATGGGGTTTCTAATGGCAATTGTTCTTACACCTGGTGTAGCACTTTTTTTTAAAAAAAAGTAGAAACTTCTTGCAAAAAACGCCCTTTCTTACTTATTTTGGGGTTTTATTTAAATATTGACCTAACGGGAAGCTCTAGGAAAAAGAAAAATATGACTACCTTAAAATTAAGTTCTTAGGATATGCAATCATATAACTGATTCCAAACCTCTTTTTTGAACACTTTAAAAATTTTTAAGCTCATAAACTTATTAGGAAGAAATTTTCCCAATGCGGGGGTAGGGTTTAAGCGACCCCTTGGGGGGGTAGGGACGGGGTTTCAATCCCGGAGAAGGCAGGGATGTTTTTCAATTATAGTGCCTTTGGGGCAGGGGGGGTACTTTAAATAGCCGCCGGCCCGAAAAGTCCCCCTCTGTGGGGTTGGGGGAAGGGAAGAGGTGGGACCCTATTACCCCCCGGGGTGTTTTCCCTTAAAATTTAGGTGGAAGGGGCCCAAAAAACTACTGTCACTAAAAGTGGGGCTAGGCAAACAACATAAGGCGTAATCTACCCCCCTTTTAATGATGAATTTCGTGGGCCTGGTTTAAACACAGTCGGACCCGGGTGGCATAAGAAAAACAGGGAAAAAAAATTACCTATCTGAAACATACCGACATCCCAATTATATTTCATGTCTTAGATTTTGATTCGCCGACGGAAAATTGAACAAAACTTTGGGGGGGTTGAACCCGGGGTAAATAGAAAATTTATTTTAAATTCAAATTTTTTTTTAAAAAGAATGGAACGAGGTGTTCAATAAATCGTTGAATTAAAAGCATATAATTGCGTAATGCAATCATTTAATCAATCGTTACATTTTTTTTGCTTTAATTTTCCCCTAACATGCACATATCGTGCTTATATGCTGAAATAGAATAAACACAAAACTTAGCATAAAAAACCCATAAAATTTCCCAAAAAAAGACGTAAACCAAATATTTTCACCAATAAAACTGTTAATCGGATCGTTCAGAAATATCGCAGGTTTGTTCACCCCAAACAAACCCAAAAATCCCGGGTTGTTGGTCAAGAATTATTTTCCCTCCCCGGTCTCAATTTTCCCAAAAGCAAATATACTCACGCCGGTGCGGAAAAAAAAAATAATAGCTTTTTTTCGTGTTTTGGGGCCCAAATCCCAAACTACATCATAACCTAATCCCCTTTGCCAAAAAGACGTCGCGCATCAAAAATTTTCCTTCGGGTCGTTACCCTTTTACTGGGGGGGGCTTTTTTATGACAATTCTCAGACGGGAAAGGCGGTGTCGACATTTTTCCCTTTTTGGGTTCGGGAAAAATCGAGGAAGAGATATGTCGGTTTGGGAAAGATTTGTCGACGCGATTCTTTTGGAGATAAAAAAAGAAAAAATTTTGGGTTTTTAAAAAAGGATTTCGTAAGTTACTTCGCTGCGATTTAAAAAAATTAAAGTAAAATAATTTAAGGGTTTCCCTGATTATTTAAGTACTAGACTTACCACCCACTTAGTTGGGTATTTCAAATTTGAAAAAATGTTGTTTTTTTTTTTTTTTTTATATATATATATATATATATATTAAATTATTGATATCCAAGTCTTAGCATTCAGTTTCCGATTGTATTTAAAAAATTTTTGCTGCCATCACCCCTTGATTTAAAAAAAAAAAGTTCATAGGTTTTAAAAAGGGAAAATATTTATTTTTCGCCAGCATATTTACCCTTGGAATAGATTTGCCCCCAGAACCCCTTTTTTGCGAATATTTTTTTTTAGTCAACAAAAAAAAATATTTTTTGTTTAAAATTTTAAAAACTGTAGGTTTTTAAAAGTTCTTTAAAAGGGGTAGTTTTAAAAAATAATACAATGTAACGGGTAATTTCAAAATTGTAAAACTTTTTCATACACAAAATCAAAGAAAAAATTTTTTAAAAAAAATATTTTATTCTAAAATAATATTTATTACATGATAAAATCAATGCACACAAATCACACTCTATATGACAAATTTCAAATCAATCCATACGACTAGGAGCTATATTCGAGCTATTTTATGTACTTTTTGAGGGGCTGTTTTAATTAATTGTCTTCTTAGTGTGAAAGTACACGAACGATAAAAGAAAAGAAAAATATTATACAATAGACAAATTTAAAGACATTGCCAAATTAGAAAACGTCGCCAAATGCTATTATCGCTCCTGCACATGCGCGAAAACAAATTTCAGTGTATACTTTTTTCAGACACACGTCAACATTTAATTTGGGAGACTTTAAAAAGAATATTCAATTTTTAAAAAACAAAACGCTCGTTGAAAAAAAAGGAAAAAGACACTATTAAAGGGGCCGGGAGGGAATTGTTTTAAAATCGGACAAATATGTTCTTCATGAAGATAGAAGTTCTACAAGAACCAAATGCTACTGTCCCGGGATTTTAAGATTTCTTTGGGCCCCTGGGCCCCATAAAATGTGGTCCCCAACTATGCCCCCTAAAAGTATGTACAAAATACGTTGTCAAAATCCGTACAAAAAAAACCCGAAACAAATAAATGTGCATGACAAACGGTGGTTTCACCGCAACCCGCCCCACGATGAAACCGGGAGGGAACCGGGGTCTTTAAAAATAACCCCGGGTTTAAACTTCAATTCACAGCTTTTTTTCGACCTCCAGTTACTTGACTCGGGCAACCGGGGTTACTGGTCGTTTCCCCATTGGTCGGAAGTAAACCCGTTTTTCGACATATTTGTTTGCGACCGAACAGAAGAGTTGCAACGCCTTTTTTTTCAAGTTTTTTTTTTAAAAAGAATATTTTGTTTTTTTACGCAATTTGAAAAGGAACAAAAATTTTTGAAAACAAAGAAACTAATGCGGTTAGTTTGAAAAAAAAAACAAGCGTATAGTGAAATACCACGGCAATCTTTTAAAGAGACTGTTTATGATGAACCAGAAAGGACACAAATCCATAATATTTAATTTTTAATTTAATTAATACCATTTTTCGAAACTCGTAGCCTCCATTTCTTCAAATACATTATTTCTTTTTTTTTTAGTATCCTCTCTTCTGGTTTCCTATTTTCTTTTTAAAAAATGTAGAAATGAAATTGAAGAAAAAAATTTAAAGGGGTTTTAAAAATTTAAAGAAACAACTGCAAAAATGTTTGAAACTGTAAAAACCAAAAAACGCTTACGCCCTCCCGTTTAAACAACCCCCATGACCTGGGGTTAAAATTTTTCCTTCCCGGAGTTAAGTTTTTAAATTGGATGGTGAATAGCGTTTTCGAAAACCCCGGTTTCCTTTCAACCGGAAAAACGTTGGGTGAATACGGGCGTAAGAAACACAAACCGGGTCGACTTACGCCGCCTTTTGACGAATGGTATTGATGATGTATTGGGGCCAGGGTATACATGGGCAACAGTCATCCGTAGCCAGTTGAAAAGTCAATTTTCCCGTTTTTTGGGGAATAAAAATAAAAAAAATTTGACAGAAATTATTCAACCAATCTTTTAAGATCTAGTTGAAAGCAGACGAGGCCCCCTTTTGGTGGGTGTGGGCCCGGGTGGGCCCTTTTCCAAAAATGACCAGCGGGTTTTGCGGTGTTTAGCTTTGCCGCCCGTTGCTAAATAATCTTTGGGAAACTTACGAGTTTTAGACCAAATATCCCCTGGGTTTTTTTTGCAAAAAATAAACCCCAAATTTTTTTTTAAATAATTTCTCCCAACAAAATAAAAAAATATATTGCACATTATAAACAATGCTATTTTTTTGCGAGCAGGTGCAAACAAGAATATTTTCATTTATGTGCAGGAACGGCGAATCCTATAAAAATCTTATATCGAGCATGCGAGAGCGTAATTGTTGTGCTTGAACATGCAAGGAAAGGATTTTCACTCTTGGCTACATATTACGTCATTTGGCTGGCTTTTTTATTCGACATAATTGTTGAACAATATATGATATATAAGTACCAGAAAATCTCGCATAAATGACTGTTTAAATATTTTTCGTTTGTGGGCCGGGGGAGATGGAACTTAAATTTAGGTAGGGGTTTTGACCTGTTTATTTAAACTTTGGGGATATAAATAATCATTTTTAATTTGTAAAAATTGTTGGAATTTAATTTTTTATCTTTTAAATCCAAATATTTTTAGAGTCTTCAACACAATTTATTGAAAGTTATTTTAACATGTTGTCACAATTTGAATGCAAAACATCATTCCGTAGTATAAATATCAGTATCGGTACATAAATTCATTTAGTCATAGTCCCCTGATAAGAATTTCATAATTCTGCCCAAACAGCTTAAAAACCATGTGATCTACAACAGTAAAATTCTTGTTTTTAAAACTAATCAGTTCGCGCCTTATTTTTGCCAACTTTTTTTTTGCAGAAAAATACAAAATTTTTTTACCATGAATTTTATTTAAAAGTATATGCATAAAATAAGATTTTTTTTTAATTTAAAAAAATTCTTTTGAAATTTTTTTTTCATAACATTAAAACTTTTTTACCCAATTATGATATTTGAAATTTTACCCAAGTTTTACAAATTTAACAAGCAAAATTTGTTTAATGCTGTTTTAAATTCAATGAAAAACACGTTTTGTTTTTTCATTTACAGTCATGTTGAGCCCCCTTCCCAAAAGTGGGTTTTAAAAAAGATTTTGTAGTAAAAACAACAATAAAGGGTAGCATTAAAATAAATAGAAATAATAATAGTAAAACTATTTATAATGTTAAATAGTCATATTTTTAATATATATATATATATATATAATAAATTTTTTTTTGTTTTATTATTGATGACCTGTTCGGCGAAAAAAAGTGACCCCCTTTTTAAAAAAATCTTAAATGTTAGTTACAATGCTCCCCATGTTTTGAAGTTATTTATTCGGTTTTTACCCCCAGATTTTTTAAAAAATGTATACCCTAAACTTAAATTTTTTTGTTATTAAAGCCTGTCATTTATTTTAAATAAACAGTAGAATGTGAAAAGGAGTTATTTTTATGCTAATCACTTCTGTTTTTTTAAATATCGTTTTACACCGGCTATAAACGCACCCTTAAACGACGTTAAAATTCCCCGGTTTAAAACGCCTGATTTTGGTTTTCCTTTTATTCGAACCCAACCGCCATCGGTTCTAAGCCGAACCCCAAATTCTCGACGAGTTTTTGTGAAAAAGGAAAAATAGTCTAAAAGGGTTTGTCAATATCCAAACTTGATAAAAAAAATTAAAATTTTAAAATAGAAATTAATAAGAAGTAAATAAATAATTATTTTAACAGTATTATGAACTTTAAATGCATACATGAACTTATAATTGCTTTAACTTCCCCATTCAACGAATTTTTTTCCCGGGGTTCTAAGCCACCATTTTCAGTGCATTAACCTGAACAAAATAATGGGTTTTATTATTAAATGCGGTATAACTGAGCCTGTACAGAACCAAAATAATTCTTCAAGTCTCAAACAGCCTTTGTTTTACAGAGGCATAATACCGCTATTTTTGGAGTGATGATAGGGAGCACCATCTTTTACGACAGCAAGTCATCCTCTGTCCAATTTAAGCCCAATAAAAATTATTGATTTCCTAGGGTCGATGGCATTAGCCTTCATGGCACGTCATCCTAGGGTCATTTTCTAACAAGATAATGCTTGCCCCCATACACAGCTGATGTATCTCTGTTGTTGATATTCTTTTTTGCCCATCAAGGTTAGTCGAACGCACATGAGATATGGAAGGTTGCCAGAATCGGGCACCGCAAGATGTCGCAGATGTGGAGCAACAATTGATAGATGGCTGGCATAATGAGTCGCAAGTCAAGATTAGGAATCTTTGTCACTACTCACATTGACGATTACAAACATACATCTCTTCCAGGAGCTCTCACCATTTATTGATATTAACAATCATTCTGCGATTGCTAGCCACTGATGGGCCTTAAGGCTTAGATATTTGAATTATTTCATTTGGGATTATGAGCTTTTCTCACATATGTTTAATCTAAAAAACAAAAATGGGGTGATACATTTTTTTTTCTTTTTTTTTTTTTTTTTTTTTTTTTTGGAACGATGTATAATATTTACCGTAAAATCCGGCGTATATATATAATGCGCACTTTTAACACAAAAAATAAGATGAATTTTTACGGTTGCGTGTTATACACCAGGTATAAGAATAATAGCTTAAAAAAATAGATGAGTGTAAAAAAAAATTATGCTTCTGTATAGATAGGAATATAGTTTATTTAAAAGAAATGACGTATTTATAGAACTTATAGGGTTGTATTTCTGGAAATATACTACTTTTTCAAAATCCTGGGTTAATACCTCGAGGAAATGACTTAAAAACATAAGAACAATGAATACATGCATTTGAGTTTTTTTTATAAAAGCAGGGGTGCACGTTATACGGCGAAAATAACAAAAAATTAAAAAAATACAGGTTGAAAGTATTGGTGGTCGTTATATGCCTGATTTTACTGTACATTAAAAATAAAGATATTGTTTTAATTAATCTACACACGCACACACGTAACGGAGAAAAGCAACTCACTCAGTCATTCATCGCGAAATCTCCGGAACTGTTAGATGTACAGAATCAAAATTTTTCAAGCATGTTTCTTTTATTGCATGGAGATCCACTAAGAACGGGCTTTGCGAAAATTCATCCCCAAGGAAGTTGCGGGCAAGCGTTATAGACAAAAATTTCCGTTTTTGAACTATTAGACCTGAACACTTGAAGTTTGGTAAACATCTTTCTTTTGTTGAGCAGAATGGAGGTTGAACCCATTCTGGGGAGAAACAAAGAATGGGTTTGGTGGTAAGCGACTCCGAAGGGTGGTTGCAAGGATATAAACTATAAACACACTTTCGTCTTTGAAATTAAGGTCCTGTCCTTTTTAAATACATGGTTATAAGAATACTATTCAATGCAATCGAAAGTTTAATGCTAGGATTTAGATTAATAACTTATAAGCAATATTTAAAAAAGCAAAGGGGAGGATAAATTTTTTTAAAAAAAATATAATGGGCTCAACATTAAGCCACATATAAAAAAAAACACGTGTTTTCCATTGAATTCAAAAAAAACATTAAACTAATGGTACTTATTGTTCATTTTTAAAAAATCAGGTAAAGTTTCAAATTTAATTTGGGTAAAGATGGGTTTT
>BMAV01025460.1:0-11215 GCA_019973955.1 Trichonephila inaurata madagascariensis
CTTAAATACGTATCCTTATTTCCCCAAGTATTTTCCCCCTCCCCAAATGTTGATTAAAATTACAGTCAATGCTGGTTTTATGCTCGTATGACCACATCACATAGGCAGAATCGTCCAGGTGTATTACATTTCTTTTTAACCACCCATCTGGTTTGGAGGGTATTAACGCTGAATGCTGTGCCATTGGCTCTGGGTTCGAATCCCGAAGAAGGCATGGATTTTTTTTAAAATAAATTAAATAGTGCCTTTGTGGTATGGGGTTTTTTCAAAACCCGTGAAGTCAAAGTATCTCTCGTGAGATTGGGGGAAAGGAAGCGAGGTTGGAGGACCTTGCCCCACAAGGGTGCTCCCCCAAATTGGGGTAGATCCGAGCCAAATCGTAATGAAATCTGCATGGTGCTCAAACTACTTATAACGACAGGCGTACTTAAGCCCTTTCCCCGCGATGAATTTCGTGGGACTCGATCTGCACCGTCAGAAGGTGGCATTGCCCCTTTCTTTTCTGCTTCGTCAAGGGGGGTACATGCTCTTTTTTACTCTCTGTGCAATTCTATAGTTTTAAGGGGAAAAAAATTCTCTCGGCTGTATTTCAATCATTTGAATTATTGTTTCTTAGGGAGAGTTTAAGTAACATTTATAAAGAAAATTCATTGAGTTATAACTCTTAGCATATTTTAAGAAGTGAACTTAAAACGGAATTTTACTTCAAGTAATTTATTCGAAACTTAATTATTAAAAGAGACAGAATTTGCCTTATGAAAATAATTCAAGCATTCTCATGAAAATATTATTCATGTAAAAATTCAGGAAGATTCTAAAGCATGATAGCAGTAGCAATAAAATACTCATACGGGGCGAAGTAAGAAGTAAGATTCATAAAATTATTCCTTGAAATGTGGGATATTTAAGAAATTTTGAAAAGAAATTACACACACACATTAATAAAAAATAAGGCTATATGAATTCAAATGAAAATGATTGAAGGATAAAGTCTCTCAGCCGGTTTGGTGATTTAGGGTTATGGCGTCTGGATTTCTGTTTTTATCTGTATTTCTGTATTATTTATTGTATGCGTAAGGAACGAAAAAAATTTTTTTTCAAACGAACTTATACTGTATATGTGCACTTTCCATTTAGTGTTAAAGTAATGAATGGAAACCTATTTTTAGATAATTCCTTCGATTATAAAACACAAATTAGGCATTTGCAACGAACAGTGAGGTGATAAGTTTTATAATTATAAGTTTTACAATATATATATATATATATATATATATATATTGTTTTTATATTTTTTTTTGTTTTTGTGTGTGTGTGTGTGTGTAAGGTTTTCCCGGGTTTGGAAAAGATATTTTAGCAACAAACAAAGCAAGATATTAACATGAGTGATTTTAAATGACGTTCACTTCCCAGAAATTTCATCTTTTTATAGTCATGGACGACAGCAAGATATTAAGAGGACTCGCTGCCCTTTAAACATTTTTTTTTTATTTATGTATTTAAAATTTTTATTTTAGCATTTCATATATAATGTTTCTATTCAAGAAAATGATACGAGATGAAATTTTTCACATATTATTCACACAATTTTAAAAAAGTTTAAGAAAATTTGATTGAAAAAATTAAAAAGTTGAAGAAAAATGGGAAAATCTTAAAATTTTTCTCCTTTTGTAATTGTTAATTTTTTCACCAGAAATTTTCTTGTAATATTCTTAAGATTATCCAAAGAACTATAGGGATCAATTTTACAATAACTTAAAAATTTTGGAGGAAAAAATAAAATGTTGTTATGCATGCCAAAATTCAACATATGTAACAACCAATATCTCCTCTATTTTAATTTTCTTTAAAAAAAAGTATTCACATTACAACAAAATGGATCCCGAATATTGTTACTTGATTTATATATAACACACAGGGGAAAAAAAGGAAGTGATTGGTAAATAATTGGGGAAGGAGTAGCATTTTGAATGCACTAATCTTTCAAAAAACACAAACTGTGAAAAGCCACTTTAAAGCTTATAATTCAAAAAAATAATTATAATAAGCTTAAATAAACTAAAAAAAACACTTTTAGACAATGGCTATATATTTTCTTTAAAATAATTGCTTTTTCGTAATTTTTCAACCCATACATATTTATAAATGATCAATTTTTAAAAAAAATATAAATTATGCAAGAAAATTCTCAAAAAATTTTACAATTTTTTTCTTTTTTTTTGTCATGACAGATTTTTTTCACATAATATTGAAGTATTATATTTGTATGAAAAACATATGAGGAATAACAACAGAAATTATGAAATTATATACAGGGTGTCCAGCCTTAAGGTGACCCAATAGCTAATTCTCGAACCATTCAGTTTAGACATGCCCTTCCAATTTGAAAAATGTTTTAAAAAAAAGGTAAAGAATGTTTTTACGTGCTTTTCGAACCAAAAAACCCATTTAGAAAAAAATTTAAAAATTAAATTTTTTAGCATACGGTCCCCAGGTCCTATCACTTACATTTAGGAAAAGATGCAGTACACAAAAAGTTTCATTTTATTACGATAAAATCTGGCCGAGTTATGAAACTGAAAATCATACATTTCATGCATTCCTGGGTCATTTTTCAAGAAGCTAGTAAGGGGCCGTCTTCAAAATGTGAAATTAATTGGAACTTTGCCAGGAAACATTCGCTCTTACACGTCCTCACTTATGTAAATCATTTTTTAAATTTAAAGTTAATATTATTACAATAATTGAGTATTTAAAAGATATAAAATTTATTATGTGTACGTATGAAAAACATAGACAAAATAAAATATTTTGGAGTAAAGAAAAATATTTTCAAAAGCAGTTCAAAAATAGTTTTATTTGCTGCGCCTTCAGACTGATTTGCTGCGGTACTGATCATATTTGGAAACATTAAAATCTGTTGTGTAGTCGTTTGCAATTGCATACAGTAGTATTCTAATATTACGAATTCTAGTACGGGAGGAGCAAGATGTATGCAAAATAAAGAATACTGCGAAATGGTACTTGTTGTATGGGCAGTGTAATCGAAATAAGAGATGCGGCAAGACTTTTATGCCATTAAATTTCCCAGTCGAAGACAACCCTCTTATTGTACAATTGCCAGTGTTGTTCGCGGCCGCGGTAGCCAGGTATAGGTATCGAATCGTGGCTTGCCTTGTCACGGTTCGAGCCCGAGTACGACTAAAGACCCGCCATTAGCCAGGGCGGCGATACGCGTTAAATCTGTCGAGCTGAAACGTCCTCCCGTTGGTGTGGTGTGGTAGTTAGGAGAGGGGTGCCAGCTCAGGTGTCGTCCGTCCGCTGACCATGGTTCAAAATTACGTGGTCCCGTCTGCGCCAAAACCCTCAGTAGCTGAACAGTGCAACGTTAATATTAATCAATCAATCAATCAAGCCAGTGCTGTTCAAGGCTTGTGTATAAAACTGGGAGCTGTCATGGGCGGCCATTTCGCTTATCTGAGTGCCACACCTTCGGCGGATAACCGCTTAGGATGTTCTAGGATATGCCTAGGCTCATCTGAAAGTAGTGTCGGGATATTAGCAAACTTACTTGTTCTACACTCAAAATCGACGATTGGGGAACATATTACATACGTAACATATCCTTATCGTCGAAGTTCTGGCACGCAGGAACTAATGCCGGGAAGACCAGGGGCGTCGTTTTGATTTTGCAATTTCGTGTTAAACACACTTTAGGATGAAAATCGAGATTTTTTTGAAGTTTGTGGTCGGATGAATGCCAGCTCTCAGTACAAGGCACTATTAATACACAAGGAATATTCATTATTGGTCCCTCCCAAACCCCATCTAATACGACCGAATATGTGGCCACCGAGAGTGCGTTGAGATTCGTGAATGATGCGGAATATGGAAAAGGCTTACCTTAATTGGCCCCAATATATTTCGATGGACCTTTAACATCAGAATCATTCACGGAAATTTTATCTGGACCATTGGCCAATTTTTAGAAGATGAAGTTTCCTTGCGGATTGTCACGCGTAATGGCCTGCCAACATAATGGTGACCCGCACACAAATCTGCGCAACCATGTACATTTTTGGCGCAGACACATTTGACACTCGAATAATCGGCTACGGAGGTCAAGAGGGTTGCAGCAGCTACAGGCGGAGTTTCTAACGCGGATTTGGTACTGAGGGCTGCGGAAGGCAGTCGTTTTGAACATTATTTTAATTTGGTCATTCTGATATATAATAAAGCCCCTGATTCACACACACACGCGATTGGAGCATCATTCACATTTATTGCTATAATTTGAGAATGTAACCAAAATCATGTATTCTTTTGCTTTTATTTGTTTAAACAAGCTGTTTTAAAATATTTTTCGGTACAGAGATTTCTATTTCTTTAATTTAATTTTTATTTTTTTGTCATATAGCAATACAAATTATCAATCTATGATGTTTACTACAATGTTTTAATATTACTATGATTTTCTTTTGATCTTTCTGTAGATAGTGAATTACTGTTCTCTAAAGTCAATTTGTATACGACCCTTTTCTGACAATTCCAGTCTTCTTCCATACAATTTTATATAGGCATAACTCGGTCTGTTTTTATCGTAATAAAATGAAACTTTTGTGTTTACTTTGTTGTTTTGTGTGCACAAAAATAACTTTTCTACAAATATATAATTGATGAGAACCGTATAATAATTTAATTTTTGTAATTTTTTTGTAAAAGTGGTTTTTGGTTCGAAAAGCACGTAAAAATATTTTTTTACCTTTTTTTAAAACATTTTTCAAATTCGAAGTGCCTGTCTAAACTGAATGGTTCGGGAATCAGCTATTGGGTCACTTTAAGTCTGGACACCCTGTATATAAATTGCCTTAATTCAAAAATTTTACATGTGCACATTTCACAAAGATAAAAAATTACATTATTGTAATTCCTCGGTAATATCCTGCTTTATACATTGCAAATTCTTTTTTTTTTATAGTTATTTTTTACCTTTTTAAAATGGATATTTTTATGAAAATCCCTTTTTCTAAAAAAGGGGCGTTGTCGAATTGCCTAATTTGTTAATATACATTTTTCAAATGAAATTTTCTCCGACTCCCACAACTTTTCAACGTGCAAAAGTGATATCAATCGAAAGAAAATGATGCAAAATATGATAAAAAGAAATATAAAACAAACGATAGTTTGGTCATTTTTTGGGTATTTTTTCCACTTAAAATCATATGAATTCCTGGAAAGGATTTTCTGGTATGTCAAAATACGCGAGTGATGCAAGTTTAATCCTTTTTAATTTAAAAACACACATTAAAACTTTTGGGAGTAATTTTTTGTTATTTCCCGTTAGGCGGGTAAATTAAAAAGAAAAATTAATTATAGAGAAGGACTATGGAGGACACAAGACCATCGTGACTTAAAATAGCTCAAGAGAAAATTTACTTGAATTATTACATACACATTACCGAGGCCGGAAAACATATATAATACACAAATTAAATTCACTAAATATTTCCTCCAACAATCTGAATACTCTATTTATTTTTTGGTTATGCATAGGTTATCTTTTCTTGAGTAGCTACGGCACAATACTTTTAATACACTAATATTTAAAGGGGGAAAATCTCTGGGAGTTTAAAAAACTTTCGACTTCTCATTCACAAATGGTTTATTATAAACTTAAAAACATTAAGGGCCCCGGGGTTTTCCCGGAATAACATGACATTTCCTAAAAGATAAAATTTTTTCCAATTTTTGGGAAAAATTAAGCCCTTTTCATTAGATTTTCGGGAACACTGTTTAAAAATAATAATTATATATTATTTTAAAAGTGTGGGGTTTTTAATTTGAATTTTTTCATTTTTAAAAATATTTTTTTAAATTATTTTTGCTTCCCTAAATCATGAAAAAATAAGAGTACATATCACTTTGAGGTTTTTTTTTATTTCTTGCAAGTAACTGAAAGTGTAATAAAAAGTTTCTCTCTTTAAGGGCTTTCAGAATCCCTTTTTTTAAATTTACAGAGTCCAAAATTCAAGTTCCAGATTCTTTGTCGTGGAATTTAGACTAAATAGAGCAGGGGTGGAACCAGTGGCTTTGCCCTGCCCTCAAAAACCCCGGAAATTTAAAAAGGTTTACATTTTTTTCAAAATAACAAAACTCACTTGGGGTTTACGAACAAACGCGGAAATGATCGGTCCGGGGGAAGCCCCACGTTTGTTATTATCTTGCCCCGGGTTGCGTCGTCAAAATTTCCCGGGTTTATTAATATGCAAAATTTGTTTACGAATTTGTATAATTAAAAAATTTTGTTGACACAATTTTATTTTAAAGTTTTTTTTGTGTTATTTTTTTACGATTTTTAACTTTTTTATTCAACAAAAGGTAGCTTAAAAGCAAAAAATGCAAAGTGGGGTAACGGAGGGAAAATTTTGAACTTGGTAATTTTAAAAAATGACATTCAAAATAAAAAAGGGGGACAAATTGTTCAGGACGGGGTTATGCAGGGGTATCGTCAGTAAAACGGCATTTTTAAACAAATCCCCCTTGTCCCAAAAATTTAACCACAGCAAAAATAATTAATTTCTTGGGGAAAACCCTTTTGGCGGGGGACTCCCAAATTTAGCGTGCATTTCTAAAAATAACATCTTACAATCCCAATATAAGTTATTTGCCATCCCCACAATCTGAGCAACATAAAAACACATTAACTTACCTTTTTAAATTTTAATGAAAAACGTATAAAATAAAAAAAATTTTTTTACCTATACAGTGGCCCAAAGGGTTTTTTTTCGTAGTAAATAAAAAGTTTTTGGTTTTTTAAATTTTGTTTCCACTTATTTTTTAACCCTCACCTAATCGGGAAAATCAATCTGGGGTTAAATCTGAAATTTTTAAAGGGTGGAGGGGCCCCCCAACCTTTCTGGGTTTAAAGCAAACATCCCGGATTCTCATTCCTACTTAAATGGGGCGGGGCCCCCAACCCAATCTCTAGATTGGGAAAAGTGGCCCCCCATAAAGAGACTTTCCTTCTGTGGGGGCAGGAAAAACTTTGCTCCTTTCATCCCAAATGCCAAAACCCTTTCTTCCCCCAGATCACATGTTGGACTGTTTGGGACTTTCGAGGGAGGACCTTTTCCTCCCCCTCCTGGTATTGTATTTCTTAAAGGGCTTTTGGGGCTTGTCTGACTGCAACAGACTGAGATTCCACAAAACAACAGCAGTATTTAGTTTTATTATTTTTTCCCAAAATCAAAGTCAAAATTATTTGGATGCCCTCTATACCCATCAAACATTTCTTAAAAAAAAATGGAATTTTATCTTTTAAAAAGGGTTTGCCACCCCCTGGAAATAGAGGCTTTTTATTCAGACAATTTACGTAACAAACCCTTAGATCAGGAAGTATCCTTCTACTTAGTATCACTTTGGTTCCTGGATAGTTATGTTTTTTTTCTAATGGTTTGTTAATTGACCGCCCCGACCAGATACAGGAAATGGCATTTTTCAATTATACTTATTGGACTTTATGGGGGAATTCCATACATACCGAAATCTATTTATTTTTATCTTTAGAACTGACTTTTTATACATCTTTTGAGATTTACATTTTATTACTAAAACTCCTTTTATAAAACTTTTAATGCTTAAACAAGTGTATGGCACAGCTTAGCCAAATCCTCCATAACTTTGTTTTTGTAACCAGGTCAATGTTATTTCTTAATTCTATATTCTTTGAATCAGAAAATGTATAGTTTTGTGTTTTTCTTTTGTGTAAAGTAAAATATCGACAAATATGCTTCGAAAGTGTCATACAAGTAAAATGAGATAATCCTATTTTATCTTGATTCCTAATAGGTATCCCGAAATATTCTATCTTGGCTTCACGTATTTCGTCAGATGCCTTGACTAAGTACTTATTTCTCCTTTTCTTTATAAACTGGCAACATATATAGAAACATTCATTTGCTATTTACTTTCAGTCTTTTGAAGATGTAGCAAGCATACATCCCATTAGACAGCTAGATCTGAGCTTATCGCCAATTTGCTCCAGTATTGCTAGAGTGAGTGAATATTAACTTAACACTATTCAGCTACACGAGGGCTTTTGGCGACGGACCACGCAATTTTAAACTATGGTCAAGTGACGTGGACGGCACCTGAGCTGGCACCCCCTCTTCTAACTACCGCACCTTACCAACGGGAGGATGCTTCAGCTCTCGACAGATTTAACGTGCATCGCTGCCCTACACGGCGGGTCTTTAGTGGTACTGGGCTTGAACTCATGACATGCCTGCCATGATCCGATACCTTGACCACTGGGCTACCGCAGCCCTCCAGTGTTGCTAGAACAATGGCATTTAGTTATAGAGAATACTAGAAATTTACTACAGAATTGTATATGTATCCTTATTTATCTTATTTATTCGTTATGAAAGAAAAACATATTCTAAAAAGGCTGAAATCTCAAAAGAATATTTATTGCCTCTGTATAGAACCAAAATTTGTAATAATATTATAGACATTTCATAAATTTTTAAAACACAAAATTTTTTTATCTAACAAATATTACCCGAAACAGGAAAAAAAGATTTCTTGTTTTTGTTTTGTACCATAGTTTAGTAAGATTTTAGAAAGCAAATGTAATAACAGGGGATGACTTAAATACGAGATTCATGCTTCATTCATTGAGACTGATTCTATGGACTCAGTGGTGTCACTTTAATTGATCAAACCTATCCTTTCAAGACTTCATTACATTGCCTATGAGAAAAAAAAATTGCACATGGGACGATATGTTGCAGCTCGTTGCACATCTTATTCTATTTATATATACCATTGGAGGAAATGAGAGTAATTGAAAAGGAATTAAAAATAATTAAAACTAAAAATCAGTATGAATTTTAAGGAGTAGCATTTAATATTCATAGGTGTTACAATGATGGAAGTAGAACTAATCTTTTGTGTGTGTATTTTACTTAGTTATCCCCAGGATTTCTACTTTATCTATTTTTTTTTACTTCTTAAAAGTTATATCTCTCTTCCTCTCCTTTATTCTATGCCCCACCCCTTTCTCTCTCACACATACACTCTCCCTAACTCTCTTTCTTTTATATACTCTCACCTCTCTATATCTCTGCTTTTCTTTCCCCCTCACTCTCTCAACTTATATTTATATATTGTAACGAATTTTGTGTAAAATATTGTAAATAATTTGTATTTGGATGTGTAATGCATTTATATTACCCTATGTTATATATATTTTATGTTAAAATTGTAACATTCACCATCAACGCCGTCCCTTTTGATGACAATTCAATGGGAACGGTGAAATCTTGGTAATGAAGCCAAATTGGCATAATTTTTTGCGACCAAGTTGGCGAGTTTGGCGACTATTTTGGTAACTTTGGTGACCGTGTTGGCAACTATTTTTGGAGAGTTCGGGACCCTATGGATTTTTCTGGAAATATTTGTTCAGAAACCCACTAATTTCAAGACGAAATTAGACGAATTCATTTCCGCGGGGCCTATAAATAGACAGATGCTCACCAAAAATGAATTAGTGTTGTTTTGACTAGCAGTTAGCTAGTATTGCTTTGACTAGCGATTAGTAGTCTTACCTTGGCCTTAATGAGTCGACTGGCCATTAGCTCGGGTATTGAGTAAGATGAGCGGTGCTTGTGAATAATCTAACCTACTAGTATTTTAGACACTGATATCTGTGTTGGAGCGCTGTAGAAGATGTGAAGTCCTTAGGATATTTATTCTGCGATTTTTGCTGTTGAATCCTGTTTTCAAGGATTATTTTCTCCACAATAAATTCCCATCGCTCTTAAGGTATCCGACTACATTCAGAACCGTGATTTTGCAAAAGCGTATAAATTGATAATATTTATGATATTTAGTATCAATTAGATTAGAAAATGTATATAAAATTGTTTTTATTGTTTTAATTGCATATTAATTGTTTGTATTACAATAAAAAATTATTTAAGTAAAATATTTTGACAAAAAATGAACATAGAATGACCCATTTTCAAAATGTTCTCTTTTTATGAAAAAAGCTTCTATTATATAATATTTTGCCTATATATAGCTCAGACCTTGTACAGAAGCTCAACTAGAATTTTTGAAATATATAACTTAGAAGTGGGTTTATCCATGTTTTACGGCAACATAGGGGAGAAATTTTAAGAAAAAAACGGCGATAATTTTTTAATTAGTGCTAACTCTGAAAATAATGTGAATTTTTCAAAAATCATAGTTGATCCTCTGTACAGAGGTCTGAGCTATATACAGACAAAATATTACTATAATAGAACCATTTTGCACAAAAGGAGAACATTTTGGAAAAAGGTTATTCTATAAGTTAATTTTTTGCCGAAATAATCTATTTAAATATTTTTTTTGTCAAAATGTCTTTACAACAATTTTATACATGTATTCTAATCTAAGTGACACTAAATATCATAAAAATAATCCATTTATGCGCTTTTTTAAAATCACGGTACCGAACGTAGTCGGATACATTAAAGAACTGTTTTGTTCTTTGTGACTGAGCTGAATAAAATTTTCAAACTCCATCGACGTAACAATGTTATGTTCACCATAAGGAAAAAAATCTGAATCTAAACTTGCTCTATGAGTTTTCTATGGAAGAGGGAAAATAAAATGAATTTCTTTTTCTCCGGTAGCTTTTCAATTGAGAAACATTTGTTTAATATTTTTATCTAGATATTGATATATTAAAATTCTAGAAATGTTTTTGCAATAGTCATTATTGCACTGTTGTCTCAAACTGAACATATTTTCGAATCCTAGAAAAGTGACTAAAGGCAAAACATTTTAGGCACAGAAAATAAAGCCTATTTTTCTTTAATATTTTAATATTAGACCAGTTTAAATTGAAATTGGAAAATAATTTAAGTAAAATATTTTAATCAAAGTTTATTTTTTTAAAGTAGAAAAGGGGTTGCCATATAATCTATATCATTTCTCTCCTCCGTTATATTCTTAATCCAGTACTTTTGTCATCCCTTTATAGGGTGGGTAGTATTCTTATCCTGTGAACAACATGTTTTGAATCATAAATAAAGCGAAATTAGAGCAGCTTATGAACAAGTCCCTATTTAAAGCCCATCTTCTCCGCAAATGGAATTTTCCTCCCAAGAAAAGCCTCTCTCGAGACAAGGGAATTAAAAGGGCGTATTGGATTGTATGGGGG
>BMAV01025461.1:0-109282 GCA_019973955.1 Trichonephila inaurata madagascariensis
CTTAATAAAAGTTTATTAAGAACTACTATGTCTCATCATTTTGATAATCCACACCTCTACTTACGCGGAACCGGCACGACATGGTCATCACAGGATGGCTATTGTCGCACCTCATATCCAAAAGTTCGGGCATTACTGTGTACAGCAGGCGTCGGCAATCCCATGGCAGGGTAATTCCTTAGTGCTATCTATATCATAAGTTTGTTAATTTTGGATGATGAAGGTAGGGAAAGGGAAATAATGATTTTGCAATGCAGCTTATTCAACTAACATCTTCAAATTATGGAAGCCAAAATTTAGGAAATTTACGAAAAAATCTGGAAGATGACTCTACCAAAAAAATAAACAGGTACTTTTTAAATTGCTAGACGACATTTCTGGAGAGATTTCATTGTTTGAAGATATTTGCATGTTCTCTGTTATCCACATTTTTGTTTCTATATACCTAAGTTAACAAATATTTTCTTATACGAAAACTATTTTGAGTGCACCTAGAAGGTTATTTAACAATTGAGCGTTCAGAATTCTGTCATAAAGGAAGTCTTAAATTTTACCTCTGATACTCTGCGATACGAAGTTTAGCGATGCAGGGACAAAGTTTGCATTAAAATATTTATTTTTTAATTAGCAACGAGGCGCATCCAGAAAGTAAGTTTCCCAATGTTTTCCCCTTTAAAGTAAGTTTTCAATTGCGCATGCGTAACAGATCTATGACCTATCAATCATATGACAAACGGACAGGTCCCGCCTCGTGCCAGTGGCGTGGTAGCAGTGGTCCGAAATGGAAACTCTTATTCTTTCTCCCGCCGCCTGCGAGGTTCGGTCAGTGATAAAGTTCTTGAATGCATAAAGCATTGCGCCTATTCAAATTCATCGTCAGGTCTGACAGGTCTATGGGCTGTACATCAAGAGTAAGCAGATGGTGCGTTGCTGGTGTAGGCAGTTTTCAGAGGGTCGTCAAAATGTGACTGATGAAGACGGCTCATATATGGCTCGACGCACAGCAGCTGTTTTGACGGAATTTGGCTGGGAGTTGTTTGATCAGCCTCCTACAGCTCTGATCTTTCTCCCAGCAATTTTCCCGTTTTCTTGCACCTCTAGAAATTCCTGTCCTCCGGTGAGCGTTTTGGCAACGATGAAGAGCTGAAGACGTCTATCACACACTGGTTCCATTCACAGGCGGCAGAGTACTACCACAGAGTGATACACAAAAGTTGATCCCACGATTCGACAAATGTCTCAATTCTGGTGATGGCTATATTGAAAAATAGCTGAAACATTGCTGCACTTGTTGCCAATAAATATGTTCCTGAAAGTGTGAGTACTTTTTTTTTAAAATATAGGGAAACTTACTTTCTGGATGCGCCTCTTATATTGAAAGAATACTTATTTGTGTTTTTGTCCTTATTCTATTAAATATTTTTACTTTGATGGGGGGTTGAAGATTTTTGAAAATCAATCGCAAGAAAAAGACAGTTGCTTCTGGGCGGGGAAAATTTATTTTGGAAAAAAAACCCCTTGAAATACAGGATACACAGAGAAATTCCAGAATAAATCTCAAAAAGGTTTTTTCACACGTTCAACAACGCTCTTCCCAACTGTTAATGCAAAATACGGGAAAAGAAAAAGATTATTCACCCCGCTCGTTCTACTAAAAATGCCGCAGTATCCACTAACCTGGTCGATTCTTCAACGTTAAGGCAAGATTCTAATCATTAGTCAAATCAAAACTACAAACCCAGTTTTGGTGAGTTACCCCCTAATGGCCCCCGGGATTTTTTGAGAAAAGTCCTTTATAGATCCTGATATTAGTATTTCGCCACAAACCAGAAAAATCATAAAGTTACCAACTCGCCCAGGGTTTAAAAATTATACCAATTTGGCTTTATCGTCAAGATTTCGCCATTTTTTTCCATTGCCCTATTAAAATGTTGGGAACGGCGTTCCGAATATAACAATTTTAACATAAAATAAATACAATTTATATAGATATAAATTATTTATATTAGGTTTTCCAAAGAAAATCGAAAATAGGTTTAAAAAAATACATAAAACATGTTCAAAATTAATTTTTTATTTACTTTGAAGGAGTAGTTATATTTTATGTTGTTTATTTATGTCATTACAAATATCTTTTTAAATTATACGTAATTAATCTATAATAAAACTCAGAATCTGTTCTTGATATATGTTTTCTAACTCTTCATGCAATGCAGCGGGAATCGAATTGTTTCAAACATATCTTGGATATAAAGGTAGATTGGATAGACACACCACCGTTGCAAGGTTATTGACCTTTGATACACAGTGTCCAAAATTAGTACACACAATTTCTACCCCAGGCAGCACACGTTGACCTGCGAGAGTCATTAACGGCTAACCTTGTTAGGTATCGAGTCGAGCTGGGCTTGGATAACAGCTACAAGCGAGTTATTTCATACTGCTTTAAGTCAATGCCACATTTCATCAATAGTAGTGTGAAAGTTTTTTTATCTTAAAAATTGATAGAAAAATCAAACTTATTATTCTTAGAAGAAAAAAAAAATTGTACTTTAAAGAGCAGTAAAAACGTGAACCAAAATATAAGTGATAATTTCAAAATACTTATTTTTTAAATTGATTTTTTTAGAAGTATTATTATGTACTTGTATATATTTTATATTATGTGTAAGCTATAGATGATTCTATTTTAACACCTGTGAGATAGACGTGTCAATAGCAAAATGTGAGAGTAAGACAATGATGAATGGAATAGAAGAGAGGAAAATATGTCAGAGAAAAAGAGAGAGAGAGAGAGAAAGAGAGTTGTGCTGTGTGTGCAACAGGAATGGTAATGTTTTTGGATACATTGGTGAACGTCGATCGGGGTTCGAGTATTTTATACAAATCAGTCGCAAAGAACAAGACAGTTCTTTAAGAGCGATGAGAGTTTATTGTCGACAAAACAATCCTTGAAATACAGGATTCAGCAGCTAAATTCGCAGTATAAATCTCAGAAGGTCTTCACACCCTCTACAGTACTCAGACACAAACTATCAGTGTCTAAAATGCACATATATAAATGAATATTCACATGCACCACTCGTCCTATTCAACAGCCGATCTAATCTCTATTCGATCTTCACGGCCAAGACTACTAATCGCTAGTCAAAGCAATACTAACTCAATTTCAGTGACCGTCTCAGTATTTATAGGCTTAGCGGATTCTTCGAGAAAGATCCGCTTGCGTCATATCGTGAAATTAATGGATCTCTCCACTAATTTCCAGAATAATCCGTAGGGTTACAAACAAGCTAAAAATGGTTACCAACAGGGTTGCCAAGTTACCAAATAGGATGGCAACTTGGCTCTATCTCCAAGATTTCGCCAACTTCCCATTGAATCGCCATTATAACGTAAGGGACGGTGTTGCTTATGAATATTACAAGTTTAACATAAAATAAATATAACAAAGAGCAATATAAATGCATTATACATTCAAATACAAATTATTTATACTACTTTACACAAAATTCGTAACAGTATGATAAAAATTGCTGTTTAATAAAAGTGTTGCTCTAAGTTTCAATATAGGAAGTGTGAAGTAATAAACATATCCGAATGAAATATTTCTTAAATAATGGTTGAAATTATTAAAATATTCGAAAAGTAATATACATGTTCCTTTTTTCGAAAAATAAAATACATTATTTCTATGCTCCAAATGAATCCCTGCTTTAAAAACCGAATAATTGTTTTTAATCCAGATATTTATTTTTCTTAACAATCAAATTTCATTTTATATTAAAGTAGGTGTCGCGCAAAAAATATCACAGAGCTTACAAATGTTTATCTATTGTTCTCAAAAATGCTTATCTATTAATAAGAACATTTCTCAAAATATATAAGCTACAGCTCTTACTTGAATTTTCCATCTTGTAGATGCGTTTGTTGTGTGAATTTTTTTCATTATTCAAATAAGCATGCGAAATAAAAGCGAAGCAGGGGGCGAGTGTTGACTAACCCCTAAGCCCGGTGTGGGCATTAAGTCGATCGCGATCGACCGGTGGACCACCAAGACATTTTGGGGTGAACGTCTTCACTAAAACCTAAGACACGCAAAAAAAAACGTATTTGTGGAACACCGACGTCAATTAGACTGGAGAATCGGCTTTTTACAATTGATGCGACTATGTGTAGACGACTCGTATACCATGATTGAAAGCACACGATTACGCTTAACACATTCTCTTTCATTATACGGAAAAAAGTGATCACTGCCGCTGTTGTCACTGGGCATACGGCTCGCAGAGCGAGCCCTTATCCCATATCGTAGCAAATTAATGGTGCCTGTGGTAGTAGTGTCCTTGCTGAGAGGGAACAATCCGAATGGTTAAAAAAGTGATCTCAAAGATGCCAACCTTAGAAATGGGTTTTCCACACGTGAACTATAGAGAAGGGGGGGGGCAACGTAGATCAGCTCTTTCCACTATAACACGGGATTGGCTACTACAACATCACCCCACATTTCGCGCTTTCACGGGATTAGATTTCTTATGTTTACGTTACGTCCTACGATGGCGCAACGCCCGGAAGCGGACGTGTTAAGTACATATATCGAAATCAGATTCATTGGTTTACGTTTGCTCGCTACTCGCTGCATTGAAAATGTCCACAGTCTAGCAGCCACTCTCATAGTTGTTCAAACATTCAACTTGAAACTTTTGTGCTACTTGTGTTTTTGTAGTAAAAATAGTAGTCTGTTATCTTTTAAAAGAAGTGTATGGGATAAACAAGAAAGGAAAAATATACAATTTTAATACAGAATGGGAAGAACAGTTTTTCCTTTACAATAGTGAATGCAAAACGTGTGTGTTATACATGTCATACAAGTGTGGCATTTCTGCTATGTGGCTGGACGCAAGCAAGAAACGCCGCTGAAATGTACTGATATCCATGTGATTCTTTGTCACTTAAGCTTAATTTATTATTTGGCCGACAAACGTGTTACCATGTTTGTTCGATTCTAAGCCACATCCCAAATTCTCAACAAATTTTTGTGAAAAATTGTGTCAAATAGGAAACCAAGATATCCAATTTTTCAAAACCGAAATCATTTTAAGCGAATCCAATGATTTTTTTCCTTCGATTCTCTAAGCCACACCCAATTTTAAGTATTAACATTGAAAAACAGGGCAGCTTACATTCGAATAAATACGGTAACAAATAATAAATATTGTAGACTTTCTTTTAGCTCAGCACACATGTAGACAGCAAAACCTTTAAAAAGTTAAAAGTAGATCGTATCTTGTAAAAGTCTGCCCACCCTTGCCCTAAACTGTCGATTAAAAATTACACGATTCTAGTCCCAGTGCCACCGTTTTTTACTTAGACGTGTATATACGGCGTATTGGGTGGCGGGGGGAAGAAATGCAAAAACAAGCAGAATTTTCTCTGAAATAAGTAAATCCTTTGCCAACACTGTCAAGGTCATTTTATTGCATTCCAAAACCTTCGGAATATTTTTACTGATAACAGAGCTAAGAAAATAATCGTATTTCGGAAAAACGTATATATGCGTCTGGGGCACTCAACAATCCAGTTGAATGAGATGGATATATACGACGGCGGCAGTTAAGGGATTAACGTCAGACTCTAAAGCAACATGAGGGCTGTCGGCGACAGCGCTATTTTGAACCACGGTCAAGTGACGGGAATAACACCTGAGCTGGCATATCCCTCTTCTAACTTCCACACGACACCAATGTAGCGACTTTGAGCCACGAAGATTTAACGTACATCAGCCCTTTTACATAATGGGTCTTCAGTCCGGGGGTTCGAACTCGCGAATCGGCAACGGTAACCCCGAGTTCATGACCATGACCACCAGGCTATTGTGGCCATGAAGCATAAAGTGAATAGAAAACTTTGATTTCTCGAAGTTCGTATGCACTGTAATGTTAAAGGAATTTTAATGCAGCAAAATGAATTTTCTTTGCTGAAATAAACAAAGTCAAAGATTGAGTGATAAAAACACTAACTTTGAAGCAAAACGTTAAAAACAATTCCATTTAGAAGTGGCGTCTCCTTCGAGAATAAAAGGGTAAGAAGTTTCCATAAAGAAAATTCTTTTCAAGTATGTTCTTTTGCGAAATGCATTGTCAGGTATCAACCATGTCAGGTAACAGACGACGACTGACTGTTGAAAAGTATCTGAAGCAAAATTTTAATATAGTGTCTTTTAGAAGTACTAAAAATAGAACACAATTCTTATAAGACAGTTTCAGTTCCTTTCTTATAGATCTCAACTAGCCTGATCTTTTTGCATTTATCTTTTACCATTTTTGGTATAAAAACAGATTATTCTCCAATACAAAGTGTACAATGTCAAAATTTCAATATAATTCTTTTTTTTTTTGCCGAAAAAG
The DNA here is from genome assembly GCA_019973955.1 of Trichonephila inaurata madagascariensis. Lineage (NCBI taxonomy): Eukaryota > Metazoa > Arthropoda > Arachnida > Araneae > Nephilidae > Trichonephila > Trichonephila inaurata. The sequence goes on from BMAV01025461.1 coordinate 6,408, forward strand.
CTTTTTAAATTAACGAATAATATATTATGCTTGACTTTTACTTAAAATTTTATACTTAAAATTTTAAACTTTACTATTTTAGCTCTTTTTTTTATTGTTACTATACGCAACTATTTTACTAATTTTTAAGGAATATAAACATTCACTTTTTTTATCGAGCCATTGGGGGTATGAAGGTAAATATTTCATAACGTATTCCTACCGTGATTATTAGATTTTTCCAGTTATTATATAACATTTTTTTTTTTTATTGCCTATCGTTTTAGTTGTAAGCAAATTGCTCTGTTCACAACTTTTCTCATAATTTTATCACAAATATTTGATTTTTTAAAAATTCTTATTAATATATATATATATATATATATATATATATATATATATATATATATATATATATATATATATAATGACCATTTAACGACGTAACGACAGCTATGGACTTAAAAATCTTTTATTAGTGCGGGGTTTCCTTCATAGGAAGAGCACTGAAGCCACGTGTTACAATACTTTTAAAAGGCAAAAGAACCCCGACTTAGGGGAACAAAGGTATTTATATGGGGGAAAATCGGAAGAGATAGCGAAGAGTGAAATTCCCCAAAAGACATGCTTTATGTGGGCTCTCTAGGAGTCTATTGGTTCTGTCCCCCTAGACAGAGGTGGTACCAAGTCTATAGGGAAGGATTAGTGTCTGGAGGGAAAAAAGCTGACGAAATATTACATGATCTTGCATCATCCAAGTTCTAGGTTAAATCTTATAAATAATATATTTATTTTTATATTACACACACACACACACACACACACACACACACACACACACACACACACACACACACACACACACACACACACACACACACACACACACACACACACACACACACACACACACACACCACACACACACACACAATATATCTTCTTTTCGAACATCTTGTCGGCTAAAGTTTTCGTTATAAAAAACTTTACATAGTTCAAGTTTTAAATTATCCTACAGTTTTATAACTAGCAAACTAACCATGCAGCCTCGGAGGTGGCCACATAAATTTTAATTATAATCTTTTATAATTTATTATTTTCTAAAAAAAATATTGCATTTTTTAAAAAATTTTTTATGGAAGAGTGTTGAATTTATTTTTCATTTTAAAAAACAAAGGTTTCCGAGTGTCTATTTTCACATATTAAAAGCCTGGTTATTTTAATACTCTTTACCTAAAGCGAACCACTGTCAATTGACGTTGTCGACACCAAACGGAGACTTTCCATTCTCACATTTCGTGCCATGAGAGTTTCAGTTCGACAATTGAATTGGAACCACCCCTTCATGGAGTCTTTGGGTACTCAACCTTTTTCTGCTGGGACCATATATGCTAGCCATTTCGCGGCCCATAATATCTCATTTCACGCGGGCCGAACATGAGGATAAATGCGGGGGGGGGGGAAATCTTTAAGATCAAAATAACATTGCAAATTTAAAATGTAGAAAATTGATTCTAATATTATAATTCCTCTTTTGTTTTTTTTAATTATTATTTTTTTATATTTTTTATTTTTGTTACTAACACTAAATTAAAAGCATTTAAGAAACACTCCTGCACAATTTCTGCATCAGTAAACGGTTTCATATGATTAACCAATAATAAAACAAACTTCATAGGATGTTTTTGTTACCGCTGTGATATTACCATCGACAAAACACTTTGTTTCTGTTGCAAAGACAATTCAAGAAATCCTATTATCACCTCTTGAAAGAGATCTTCGAGGAAAAGTGTCATTGAATGATTGCTGTTTATTGGGTTTTTTAAATACAGCACTTTCATGACAAATCAAACAATTACTGATCCATGTTTGTTTTTCCCTACAAAATATCAACCACCCAATCGTCTTGAAAGATCTATTTTTTTCCGAATATTTTTCGCTTGCAAAATAGGAAAGTTAGTTAAAAATTAATTCCACTCACTGTTGTCTGTTATCACTAATCGTAACTGTTCCAAATAGAAAAAGAATATGAATTCGTACCCGTACGATACCGACAGCAAAAAGCAAAATCGATGTATTATATTTGTTGACAAAGAATTTCCCATTAATTTTTTTATACAATGTTCTTAAATAAGTGAATTTCTCGGAGCAATGGGCCATGACTGGGCCACTTAAAAAGGCTCGGTGGGCCGCAGGTTGAGTATCGCTGCTTTAGAAGAATGACACCCACACGTGACCCTTGGCAAACAGGAATGTGTCTACGCCAAAAGATCTAAAAGAAAATATTTGTTAAAATACTGTACTTGCATATTATATACAAAAAGAAAAGAAAAGATGAAAAATAAACCACTTACGAATTACATAACGAAGAGATTTTCTGTAAAGCGTACAATTTACAGTCTCAATTTCCAAACCATAGAATTAATTTAAAAAAAATTTGTGTGTGCTTATGACTATACCATAGAAGTGATAACTGCAAATCTTGTAATGTTATTTTAGAGAGAGATTAGGTGAATAAAAAACAAGGGGATATTAGTATTGTCAAATAAAATTATTTATTCATATGTCTTTACTCATTTTTTACGAAATATATTATCATATTATATTATTTTTTGCGAAATATACAATCGTATTTTTTAATTAATTGTATTCTAAGAAGGAAACAATAGGTTTATGATAGCTGAAATAGGTTATAAATATTTTAGATTCAAAATTATTTAAATACCTAAAAAAAAATTCCGTCAAGCGTTGTTCCATACTTTGTTGTGCTTTCATTTAGATCATTTGACAGAATTAAATTGAATTTTTATTTTAAAAAAATCTGCTAAAGGCTTTGATTTGTCTTTTGAAAAATCCACATTAAAATCCCCACTTAAAATAATAGGAAATTTGTTCAAAAGAGTTGATCCCGCTTCACACAGTGTAGGCAACTGAATTTTTGTGAATGAATTCGATAATTTTCTCTATACTTTGATTTGGTAAAATAAATAGTAACCATTAGAATTATTCGTCCGTTTTCTGCTCTACATTTCGCTGCACAAATTTCTCCGATACATGACTCATTAAACCCAAATGATTCAGTAGTATTGTTATCATTCAGTAGTACTGTTACCACTGTTACGAGTGTTACAAACCCGAGTGTAACAATGATTGGCTTTTTAAAACGCGCCATTTAATTTCACTCTACAGCAAAACGCGCCTAAAGAAGTTGTCACTTCAAAAATAACAACAACAAAAATGCATCTCCATTGCTATACACACAAAATTAAAATTTTTACAGAAACAATTTTTTTTTCTTTTTTTAAAATCTTCATAGACTTTTTGTTTTGCTAAAAATTTAGACATTGACTACAAAAAGTCGAAAAGATTCTCAAACTAATATTTATAATAAAACAGTAAAATCACGCAATCTCGAAGAAAAATAATGTATATTTATTTGCTTATTTGGAGGGTAACTCCGGATTCTCTAATCCCAGCCAATTTACATCAATATTTTGAGCTACGGTCAAATGACAAAGTCGACATTTGAACTGGCACCCCACTCCTTATAATTATACCACACCTTGAAGACAATTTTTATGAACAATGAGCCTATTAGTCTGAATTCAAATATCGTTGATCATGAGGTCAATTTTGAAACCCATTAGGTATTTCTGCCAATGTTTGCGCATATGTGTTTTCTTGGGATCTTTTATTTTGCTTGTATATGACAAAAACATGAATCTGATTAAAAAAAATATATGTTGTAGTAATCAATTTTTTATATAAAAGCTTTTATATTTAATGCGAGAGTGGAGATGTTGTTACTTTAGCCTACATTGGGTAGCAAGCAGAATGGCAATTTGTCCACGAACACATAATTGGAAATTAAAATCTGTAAAGAAATTGTGTATTTTTTATGGATAAACCGCGCGGGTCATTAATATTTCTAAAATATTCTATGCGCACGCACTTTTTTCGCATAAAAGTAAAGGACAATTCAGCTCAATTTTGTTTTATAGTTTGAAAAGCGTAGTGCAGTTCATGCATTGATTTATTTCATATAGAGAAAGATTTTCGTATTAAATGTACTTTGTATTTATTTATTCGAACTATATTTCTTAAATAATATTTCTCAGGTTTTCATTTTGATTACATTTTAAAGAATTTTCCTGCAATTAATGCTTTGCTTTATCTTTAGATCGAAAAATGCTCGTAGTGCTTGTAACTCTGGCTTTGTTCGGCAGTATGACGGGTGCATTTGCTGAATGCAAACCTGACGACTGTGATCCTGGTAAGTATACTTGTTGAGTTCGGTTATTGAACAGAACTTGAGTAACCTCGGTAAAACAATGCGCTTGTATTTTCAAGTCTCCTAAAATTGCAAAAGTTCACCTATAATGCAATTGAAATAAAAGTTTAGATCAGCACTATTGACCTCTGCCCCAAACTACCGTTTAAAAAGTTCCTATTGCCCTTTCCCATGCCGGTTGGTCACACCTTTATGGGGGGGGAAAAGAGCACTTAAATAAAGATTTCACGAATTGAAATCCGGAAACACTCTGAATATCATTTTGTTACTCTAGTCTTCGAATCAATGCCGCAAAAAAAAAGAATCTTGTTATGGAAGGACTGCCCACGGTTCAAAATACGAGGTACCTTACCAAAAAGGGAAACCCTCTCATCAAAATTAAATAAAAAAAAAAAGAAAATAATTAATTGAAAGTTCCAAAATTTAAAAAAGATGCTATCAAAATTATTAACAGCTCAGAGCCTTCTAAAAAAAAAAGCTTCTCACCAGCGAGGATGGAAGGACTGATTTGAAAGCCGGGGGGATTTTTTAAAATTAAAAAGGTTAAAGAAGTTTACCCAAAAGGGCTTATTTCGCCCGAGATGGTCTCTGTTTGGCAACGCTTAATCGCTTTGTACCCTTGGTTAATTTCATTTTTGGGTTTAAAAAAGCAGACCGGGGATTTTTTCAAGGTTACATTTTTTTCCCTTTTCGGTGCAAAGTGAAGCGGGGAAATTTAAAATCTTTTTAAAGAAGGCTAAGCGATCAAAAATACAAAACTACTATAAAAACACTATTTGTATGCTGAAATAAAAATAGACTCTATAAAGACATCATTCTTGAAACCTGAAGAAGCTGGACTAAAGCGGTATCTTTCTAAAATTAAGGGTTATGATGGTAAAACTTTTTTTTAAATATGTACCTCAATCTCTTTATTCAAAAACTCTGGGGAATTTGGTTTATAAACGGTTAACCCCAAAATATTTTCAAAGTCTTCACTAAAAATAATGCTTTCTAGATTTTAAAAATTTGTGTTTTGAAGTATTTTTGTATAGAGTTTACTAGTAATAATTTTAGGGGATATCTTATTTGTGTTTCATTACAGGCGAAAGTTGTCGCAGAAATATGACATAGTGGCTGTCCATATCCGAATGGCGTCTGGGTCCTGATGGCAAACACTGTTGCCGAAAGGCTTTGACTGCATTTATATGTGTTATAAAAAAGAAAAATGTCCATCGATCCTAACCCATTGGAGAAAAAACAAGGGTATGCACATGAAAGAACGTTCGTCACGAACGCTACGGTTCCACCTTTTCAATGGAAACCGTGTTTAACTTTCTTTGGCTGCAAAAGAAAAACGCCAAGTCACCTTCAAAAACTGGTTCGCCCTTCAAAGGATGGAGTGTGTTGTCCAGATGGGAAATACGTTGAAATCTATGGAGACGTGTGCCGAAAATTAGGTCTTGCATGAGAGAAGATTTTGTTTCATCTTCTTTTTAACCTTGAGGAAAACGGCGCCTTTTTACAATTTTATAGATCGTATGTAAAATGGTTTTTTGTATTTTTTGGGAAAAGGGTTCTTTTCCGGTATGGAATCCTTCAAATAAACCTTTTGGATGACTTGGTATTCTTTGTGACGACCCCGTATACTGACCCAAAATTTTAAAGTTAAAACTCCATTATACAAAAAAAAATTTTTATTTGTTTAAATTTGGGTTTTTTTTTTATATGTTGATTTCTAATTTTAGTCTTGGCAACGCTTGGTTGTATTTAAAAAAAATTCTTGTATTATCTTTTCGTTAAAAAAAAAGTCCAGGACGGGAAATTTTTTAAACTGAAGAATTTTTATGCTTCCGTGACTCCTTCCCCCAAATCAATGCCGTAAAACCAGTTTTTTGGGTTTCTCGAGGGAAAAAAAAACGGTTTCGTTTAATCCCGTTAAAATTTTTTTTTTATATAACCCCCCAAAACATGGGGGTCTTGTTTCCCCCTAAATTCCTTTATTAGCGAAACTATATTAAGCACAAAAGAAACGTTTCCACTAAACTTAAAGTTTGTTGGTCTGTTTAAAAAAAAAAAACGGGAATTTTTTTCCAAGCCTCCTTAAGCCCAACTTATATTAGTCTCTATAACCGGGTGCCTTTGGGGTTTTTTAAAAACCGTTCTTCCAAAACATTAATCTTTTCTTTGCTGTAAAACTATCACAAAGGCTTTGGAATACAATAAAAAGGCATTTACAGTGTTAGCAAAGGGGGTATTTATGTGGGAAAATGGTGGCAATAGGTAGAATTGACAAACTATTAATCTGCAGTTAAAGTGTTAACTTTTCAACCTTTTTTTGGAATCGATATCACACCATTTTTGGGGGATTCTACTCGGCAAAAGAAACTCGTTACAACATACTTGTTTATCCAAAACTCTTCCCCCCCCCCTATGGGGGGGGTTAACCTAACCCCTATTTTAATGGATTTCTTCCCCCCAAAAAAGAAACATGGGTGCTAGTTTGATATCAGGGGGTAAGGCTTCAAGCGCTTTTTGGGGGAAAAGGAAACGCGCCAGGCGCGCTTGCCCTGAATAAAACCAAGATGGGGGCCTAACGTATCAAATCGTCAGGAAGGTAATTTTAAAAATTTTTTTTTTGAAAAAAAAACGAAATTTATTTAAAAAGGAAGAATATAAAAAAGAGAATGAGAAAAAACCAAAGAACAATCAATGAATAACAATATAAAAAAAAAGTAAATGTGTACTAATAATATTATGTGTTTTATAAACTTATTTGATAGAAATTTATATATTGTGGTGTGATTATTACATACAAAATCATATAATGTAATTAAAAAAAGAATAACCACCGTATTGTAATATTATAAAAAAAAAAATTTTACATAGAATACTCTATAAAGTAATTAAAAATTTAAAAATTATAAATGAATTATAAAAAGGATGTATATATATATATATATAATATAAGAATACAATTAGAAATAACTAATATTATGACTGCATTTTAAAAAATTGATTTATATTATTAATAAAATAATTACATAATATATATAAAATTAATGGTGTAGTGGTATAGGTATCGGACCGTGGCTTGCCTTGTCACGAGTTGGGCCCAGTACACTTAAGACCCCGTGTAGGGCAGCAATCACGTTAAATCATTTGAGACTGAAATCTCCCGTTGGTGTGGTGGGGAAAAATTAGAGAGGGGTGCCAGCTCAGGTTCGTCATCACTTGACCATGGTTCAAAATTACGTGGTCCGTCCAAAACCCTCATGTTGCTGAACAGTGGACTTTAAATTCAATCAATCAATCAATATTAAAATTAAATATTAATAAAAGTACTGAACTTGCAATATTTCAAGAACTGGGGAAAATCAAGGTAACCATATTGTAATGTTATCGCCCTTCTTGGCGAACATAAACAACTGGCAATTCCCATGATATCAAACTAGTTTCGAAACATATGGAAGTCTGTAAGTCTAGTACTTCTAGAGATATTGGGATGAATGTGTCGATTTTCCTAAATATATAGATAAGACTTCTGAATGTATTTGGGGAAAGGGAAATTGTGCGGGAATTTGACTATAATCCGATGTGCCAAATTTCCCACGCGCATTTAATCAACTCATCAGAGATCACGAGATGGCTTCAACATGATCTCTTAATATTCCCTTGGTTTAATTTTATTGCGAGCCGTTATACTTATACTCAGGATCGTATCGGAGAATTGCCCTCGATAGATAAAGCTTTAATCTTAGGAGGGGAAGAGTTCTTTTAACCCGGAATATTCTCCTAAATATTTAAATCTGGATTTTGTTTAAACAGAAATGTTTAATTGGAATATCTTTTCTGGAATGCCTTAACGAAGATTTCCCCGCATTCATTCCCCTCAGGGGGCTCACCTTCTTTAGGTGGGTACGGATGTCCATCCGAGAGTACCCTAGTGATCTTTTCCTTTTCCCAAGGGGTTTACTATCTTTGGTAAACACGGGTGTCACGACCCCGGGTACCCAGTGATCCTTCTCTATTTTCGACCCTCCATCTTGTCATCCAATTTCTTCTTTTCCCGTCCAGACCACAGACCTATGAATGTTTGGCGGAGTATAGCCAAAACTGGCTTTTGCGCCATAAAACACCAAACTCAACTCAACCCCGCATTCATTAAATCTGTTAGAATACTCTCGGCTGTGTATATCTTTTATTCAGAGGTTTAATATTAAAGAATCTGTTTTCAAATGGGGTTCAATTTTCACTTTCATAATTCTATGTTTAATTTCTTAATGGGAGAAACACTATTGTGTAGTTTATATATATATATTTTTGATCGAGTTTTCTTATAAGATTAGAATTGGGCAACTAAACTAAGGAGGGTATGGAGTAGTTTGTTTTCATTTAAATGCAGATATAAAGAGTATTTGGGATTTTTCCCTTAATGATCTTGCTTCATTTTTAATTGAAATTTAGTTTTTTTAAATTTACCTATAGAGTTTTTTCCTTTGATCTATTCACATAAACTTTACTAAGAGGGAAGCGGAAATTAACCTCTTAAGCGGTCAGTTTATTAGTCAGTCTAAGCATAATGTTTAAAAAAATGCAAAAATGAGCGAATTTTATTTTAATTTTTCAATTTTAAAGTTTCAATACAATTTTTTATTTTATAATCGTTCTCCACAAACCCTCTGAAAGCTTGCTGTTTATAAGTACACTCCGTATACTATGAAGAATGTTTCATATAATTTAAAAGAATTTCTATTGTATTTAGAAAAGAAATTTATGTTCGTACGTCTTTTACAAACGGTTGAGGATTTTGTGTGGATATATATATGGGGGAGTCTAACCAAAATCTCCCCAAGTTACTTTTCGGATAGCGGGGTGTTAGTGGCGAGGTGTCTAGTTTTTTTTTTTTTAAAACTTACGGGTTTAGTTTCCCAATTCGAATTAAAATAATGCAAACGAAGAGGCTTCTTGGAATTAAAATAATTTATTTAGAGTTATAGGGGAAAAAAAGTTTACAGGGGAAGTATTTACAGGGCAATAGGAATTTAAAAACATGGAGGTTTTTAAAGAAACAGAAAGTCAGATAATTCCCTTAGGAGGATGTTAGCAATCCAAAAAGTGCATTATGTGACTGAACTTGACTCTCGGGAGCGAGCGCGGTTGCACAAAGCGCCTATACGTCTTCATCGAACGGTAGTTAGTGGGCCTCTGCTTGAATATTTGCTTCGGCGTTTCGTAAGCGCGTCAGATGGTGTTAATCTGAATGCTGTTTTAATTAAAATTATCGTCCTCGGGAAAGGGATATGATATAACCTTTTACAATAAATAGTTCCGTGGGATATCCTATATATATATATATATATACAGTCGAATCTCCATATAACGAACCTCTATATTGCGAATTTTTCTATTTAGCGAATTTTTTCCTGGAACCAAGAACATTTCACGATTTTCTTCGTAAAATAACCTCCCAATATCGAAGTGCATTTTCCATATAACGAACTTTTTCTCTAATGATTCAATTTTTTTCTCTCATTATTTTTGAAGTATTTCTGGACGTTTTGAGTTATTCTCTCTGTTAGCACCCTTTATGAAGGTCATAAATCTCGAACTGGTTTTATTAGGTGCCTAACTTGCCGAGAGAAATAGAATTCTGGGCATTTCATCCAAGAAGGGGAAACCCTTTTAAACCCCCCATTACCCAGTTCACTGGAAGCATCTTCGATATTCTCTTTCACTCTCAGTGGAATCTCGTATCCTTGAACTAGTCTCTGTTCATTTGCAGTATTGATCAGTCGTGCTGGTAACTTCGTTTCACGTAGCTCTAAAATGGCAAAACGTAAGTGCTTGAGCATCAAAGAAAAAAATCTAAATCTTCAGGAAGTGGTTAAAGGCGCCAAGAAACTTTTCTTACAGTTTTTCTTCCTTTTTTTTTTTTGATAGGTAAGATATGTAAAATAAATATGTATTAATTTACAAAAAGTTGAGAACAAATTACTCTTTTTTTAAATATAAAGTGCTTATGAATTTAAAATATGTTTTGTGTGATTTATAAAGAAAATTTGAAAGATGAAACTCTATAAAACGAATATTCTATATAATGAACTTTTTTTGGGGGATTTAGTGACTTCGTTATATAGTTGTTCACACTCCATTTGAAGCATGATTGTAATACTATAATGGGGGCGGAGACAATATGGGCTTTTTTGAATTACCTTTCTATTTTCATTTCTTCTCAAGCAAACAAACTGCACATTACATTCACAATCCCTGTTCTTTATCGAATATTTTCAAGAATCTAAATTCCCGCCTTCACCACAAAGAAAATCCCGGATGTATAGTATTTCAGTACCATGGAAAAACTGCTTCTCTTAAAAACACTAGCATTAATAATCTCACAAGAGAAGGGCACGATGGAAATTATTTGGGACAGACTTGGTGTAATAGAGACTCTTTGGGAGTCACGCCTCAATGTAATTCCGTCGAGGCCAGTCATCGGGCGCCTTTGAACGGTCCCGCTTTTGATTTAAAATTTTTTTTTCCGTGCATTCGTAGCGATTGGAAATCGTCTGCTTACTATGCCCCAAGGTCTGGGTTCAATTCCACGCACGCGATCAACTTTTTTTCTTCAATTCATTTAATTATTTTCTTAAATTAAATAAAAATATATTTATGAAAGGTTTGTTAAATATTAAATGATATTTTACAAAAAAAAATTAGTTACAAATAGTTTTATTGTGAAATACAATATACTATAAATAAAATATATATAATATAAAATAATTTATAAAAATATATTATTATTATTAAGTTAATTATTTTATAATTAATATAACAAAAATATGTCTTTTTTATATATTATTAATTTAATTATATATATTTTATAATTTTATAAAATATTTAATAAGCCCTTTTCAAATAAATGTATTTAATTTCAAAAAGTTTACTTAAATATTTTTAATAAATTAATTTAAAAAATTTCTTTAATAAATTAATTTAAAAAATTTCTTTAATAAATTAATTTAAAAAATTTCTTTAATAAATTAATAATAATTTCTATAATAAAAAATAATTTTAATAACAAATTAATAATAATTTTAATTATAAATTAATAATATTTTTTATTAATACTAATTCTTAATACTAATTAATTAATTATAATAAATATTAATAAATTAATTATAATAAATAGTAAATAACTAGTTAATTTTAAAAAAATAATAATTAATTTATTAATTTTAATTATTATTTTTAAATATTTTAATTAATAATAATTTTAAATAATTTTACTAATAAATAATTTAAGATCTATATTTTTAATTTTTTTTACTTTATAAAATACAAAATAATTACAAAAAATATCATTTAATATTTGATAAATCTTTCATAAATAAATTTATTTAGTTTTAAAAAATAGTTAAATGAATTGAAGAAAAAAAGTTGATCACGCGCGTGGAACTGAACCCAGAGCTCGCGCATAGTAAGCAGACGATTTACCAATCTAGCTACGAGCTCGTTGCGGAAAATTAAAATTTAATCGTATAAAAGCTAAGTCTGAATTTCGAAGGCTGATTTCTCCGAATTGACTGGCCATTCGACGGAATTACATTGAGTGGTGAACACTCTAAAGGAGTACTACTATTACACCAAGTCTCGACCCCAAATGAATTTCCTAGTCTGCCTCTGCTTGTCAGTATAAGAATTAAAAATATGTGCAAATCAAAGTTAGAAAGGGAAAAAAAAATATCAGCGTATGGGCAAACCGGTTACGGCCAGCTTTCGATAGCCCGTACGGTGTACGGGCAAACCAGTTAATGGGTTAAATGTGACCTACTGCTTTTACGACTATATATTCAATAGTGATTTAATGTTTATCAACATCAAAGCTACACGAGGGCTATTGGAAACTGATCTCGTAAATTAAACCATGGTTAAGTGACGAGCATTACTGAACTGGCATCCCAAACTTCCATACCACGACACTTGTGGGCTTTGAGCCTCAAGTCATTTAAGGTATCCGACTACGTTCGGAACCGTGATTTTGCAAAAGCACATAAATGGATAATTTTCTTGATATTTAGTGTCACTTAGATTAGAATACATGTATAAAATTGTTTCATGGACATTTTGACAAAAAAAATTATTTAAATACAATATTTTGGCAAAAAATTAACTTAGAATAATCTTTTTTTCAAAATGTTCTCCTTTTGTGAAAAATGCTTCTATTATAAAATATTGTTTTGCCTGCATATAGCTCAGACCTCTATAAAGAGGCTCAACTAGAATTTTTAAAATATATAACTTAGAAGTGGGTTTATTCATATTTTACGACAACACAGAGGGGAGCAATTTTAAGAAAAAAACGCCAATAATTATATATTTCAATTGGTGGTAACTCTGAAAATAATGTGAATTTTTCAAAACGTTTTATTACCTCTGAGAATTTTAACTTAGAAAAAAATTTAAAAATTTATTTTTAAATTTTAAAAGGAAAACCCATTTGAAAAAAAATTTTTCAAAATTTTTCCAAAAAATATTTTAAAATAAATTTTTTTTAAAAAATTTGTCCTCCTTTTAAAAATTTGGTTTATAATGTTTCAAAAAAATTGCCAAATTCTTTGGGAAAAAATTTTTACTTTTTTTTTTAAAAAAACTTCCCAAAATTTTTCCCCCGGATATTCAAAAAAATAAAAGGGTTAATTTTAGGAGTTGATGAATTTTTTCCCTTTTAAATTTTTTTTATACAAGGGAAGAAAATAAAATTTGGGAAAAATTTTAATAAAAAAAATTTTATTAAAAACCACCAAAATTTTTCTTTTGTTTTTCTAAGAAAAATTTAAAAAATGAAAAATTTACTAAATGTTCCCATAATGGAAAAATAAGGAATTTTTTTAAATTAAAGGGTTTATTTGAAGCAAAATTAATTTTTTACTTTTTTGGAAATTTTTTAAAATTCCCTTTTATATGAAAAATTTTGTTGAGGTTGTTTTTTTTTGCCCGGTAATGTTTTAGAAACGGTTCAATATTTTTTAAAATTTTAATTATTTAAAGATTTTTTTTGAATGAAAAATTGTTTTTTGGAAATTTTTTCGCTGGGGGGCCTGTTTAAATCTTACAGGGGGTTTTTTGGGCGTTTGAAAAGTTAAAAACCCCAAAAGTTTTAAGAAAATTTTTTTTTTTTTTGGAAATTTTTAAAAAAATAACACCCGACAAACAAAAAATTTAAAACCCTTTTTAATTTTTATAAAAATTAGAATGTTCAAGAAAATTTATTTTTTTAAAAAATACTAAGGTTAAAAAAAAAATTTTAAAAAATTTTCCACCCAAAAAGGGTTTGTTATAAAAAATTTTAAAAAAAATTAAATTATTTGAAATTTTGACGGGTTTATTTAACAAAAAGAGTTTTCCCAAATTAACGTTTTTGTAATATGTTTAATTTAAAAAAAAAAATTTTGGCCCAAAATCCTTCTGAAACACCCTTTTCAAAAACCTTTCCCCTGTAAAAAAGTCCGGAAAAATTTTTCCCCCAAAAATGGATAAAAAAGTGCAAAGAAAAAGTTTTTTTTGGGAAAAAAACGAAATAAAAATCCCCCGGGGGCAAAAGTTTTTTTTTAAATTTGGGAATTTTTAAAAAGTAGCGGCATTCAAAGGGGTAAAATCTTTTTTATTTTTGGTCAAAGATGTATTTTTAAAATTTAATTTAAATTGTTTTTTTTTTTAAAAGGGGTTTTTTTTTTAAAAATTTTTTTTTTAATTTATTTTTCGAAAATTTCCCCCAAATTTTTGGAGAAGCACTGTACTAGGTCGGTTTTCCCCTTTTGAATGGTCCCCCATTCACCGGGTTTCGCTTGGGGGGAAAAAATATCTCTTTCTAGAGTTCGGCAGCAAAAAAGGAAAACGCAAAATCCACTGGAATTCATTCGGGTTCTGTAAGCGTTAGCTGCAGATCATTTCTGACAAAGCACACTTTTCATTCGTTGGTTTTGAAATGTCATTTTGGATCCCCGGCAAACATCAAATTCTGAGTTTTTTCGAGAAATCACCATCTGAGACACTCGAGATGCTGAAAAAAAATTCACAGAAACGATGCTGTAAAAAAATCCGGCTGTGTCGGGTGGCGCAAGCTTTTTTGGGAAGGTCGCGAAAAACATCGAAGATGACCTACGGCAGGGGTGGCGAACCTTTATGGATCGAGGGCCATTTTTCAAAAAGAAATTTTTAATGTATAGGCGCGTGCATTCAAATAGTTTTGACTTGTGACTAGGGGAAAAAATAAAAAAACTGAATTTTCTTTTTGACAACTAAAAAACTTTTATTTACTTGAAAAAAATTTTTTTTCCCCGTATAGTGAGTGGTGATTGTATATTAATGCCCTTTTTTGATTGATTAATAAAACGTCGCACTGTTTAGCTACACGGGGGTTTTTTGGCGACGGCCCCACGAAATTTTTTGAACCATGGTCAAGTGACGGGGGACGACACCTGAGTTTGGCACCCCCTCCCCTAACTACCACCAAAGGGGAGGACGTTTTGTTTTGGGGACAGATTTAACGCATCTTCCCCTTTACCCCCCAAATGTCTTTGGGTGGTACGGGGCTCGAACTCATAAAGGCCTGCCATGACCCGATACCTTGACCCAGGGAAACCGCTGCCCTTGTACTGTTTGTAGTAAATGTTTTGGTTTTTGGCGAATTGAAATTAAAGTAACACCAGTGTGATTTTTGTTGCTGCAGATTAGATGACAAACAACTTAGATTGGGATTGAAAGGGGTGTTACTTTTAAACAAAATGCAGGCTACAGGGGGGGGAGCCATTTGCCAAAGGGTTTTCCCCGAAGGGAATCATGAATGTTTTTTAGTGGCGTAACGTACCCCCCCGGCCATTTCGGGGGCCCAGCCTTCTGGGGAGGAAAAAAACCCGACTGCCCCAAGTAGTCCCCCTTTGAAAAATTCAGCTTGGGACCCAAAACTTGATTTTTTTAGGGGGGGGCAAATTTTCTCCTAGCCCCCGATGTTATCCATCTTTTAAAAATAATGATTTTAAACAAGGTAGATGAAAATATGGTTAAAAGGGCCCCAAGCCAGCTTCTTCAAACAGAATGTATCGGGAATCAAATTTTTCCCCCCCTTTCTACCATTATTCGGGTTTTCTCGTAATACTTCATAGTGAAATTTGTTTTTTTTGAACGGTGGAGTGCCCAAAATATTGTGTCACGTGCCATCTGGGCCCGGTGCCTTGGTTCGCCACCCCTGACCTACGGACTGGGGGCCCCCTCTTCTACCACAGATGAAAATGTTGAGCGCGTTCGAGAAATCTTTGGTGGGATAGACAAAATAACCGTTGATGCTATTGCCTATGAATTTGGAATTTCCCAATGGTAGTATTCCCAGCATTTTTTTATGATGATTTGGAAAATGAACAACATCGTGTTTGCCTGTACATGTTTCCAAAAATATTATCCCCCGAAAGAAAGAAATGAGAGTAAACATGTCTTGGGTGAGGGGGGGAGTTTTGGGTTTATGGCGCAAGACCCAAAATTTCTTAAGCTGCGCCAAACATTTGTTAAAACATGAAAACAATTGTTAAAATATCAAAAAAGTATTGATAAAAAAACATTTAAAAAATTTAAAATAAAAAATTTTAAAAAATATCAAAAAAAAATATAAAAGAGGGTTTCTAACGATAAAAAAACAAAACTTTGGGGGGGAATTCCCCCACCAAGACAAACAAAATCTTAAATTAACGAACGGGTTTTTATGCATAAAGCAAAGATTACATGTAGATATGACGACTTAAAAATTTCTTTTAGGTTTTATAAATATGTTAGAAATTAAAGCATTATTTTTTTCCAAAAAAAAAAAAATTTGAACAATGTTAATTTGGTAATATAGGTCTGTGGTCGGGAGGGAAAAAAAGAAAAAATTTGGGAAGACAAGGGGGGGGGTCGAAAATAGAGAAGGACCCACTTGGGGGAAGGGGTCGTGACACCCGTTTTTTCCCAAAAAGATAGAAAACCCCCTTTGGGAAAAGGAAAAGATCAAAAGGGTACCTGGGGATTGTGACACCCGTACTCACCTAGAAAGGTGAGCCCCTGGGGGGAAAAACATGCCCTGGGGGATTGAAAATGACTTAAAATGACAGCTTTTTGTAAAAATCGGGGACGGGGGTGGGGCTTGGCCTTTCTTAAAAACCCCCTCAGACAAAACGTCAGCCAAGTGCATTGGGAAAGCAAAAAAACCCCAAAGGGAAAGGGGAAAAAATTCGCATGGACAAAGGCCAAGAAAAATTTTGAATTTGGGCTTGTGTGGATGCAGGTGGACAATATTTTAAGAAAAGATTGTTACCGTTCTTTTTTTTTATTAATGTGTCATTGATCTATTCCGGGAATTTTTGACCCCTATTTTACGTAGATCCGAGGGTTCGGGGATTTTATGCAAAACAATCACAAAAAAAAAAAAACAGTTCTTTAAGAGCAATGTAAATTTATTTTTAAAAAAACCCTAACCCTTTTAAATATTCACAGGGTAAATGCCCGAAGGTCTTCACACCTTCAACAGCAATCAAACACAATAACCAGTGTCGAGAGCTAAAAAGGTCCCCCCGTTGGTTTTGGGGTGGTATTTGGGGGGGGGAGGGGGGTCCCCTGGTTCCCACGTCACTTGACCTCAAAAAAATTTACGTGGTCCGTTTTTTTTCCCTCGGTTCAGTGGGTTTAATTTCACCCCCCCCCGTAAATTTCAAGATAGAGAGGGGGAAATTTGAGTGAAATTAACGTCCCCCGGGTTCAACAGGGGTTTTTTGGGGGCAAACCTCTTTTGAGCCTCGGTCGAAAGGAGGGGACACCCACCTGGCCCTTAACCCACCCCCCCAAGGGAGGACGTTAAACATTCGACATATTTAACGTGCATCGCGCCTCTACATGGCAGGTCCTTGGGGGTACGGGACTGGGAACTCGTGACAACCCAACAACGATCCGATACCTTGACTGTTAGGCTATTTCCCAGTCACAAAAGATAGAAATCAAGTGGCCGCACTAGCTTAGTGGTTTTGGTTGATTTATTGAGCAACCCAATTTTGGGTTTAATGCACATTTGGACCATGGTTCAAAACCCCACCATTGGCCTGCTGTAGTTGTTTGGGGGGGAAGGTGGCAGTTTTTAGGTGTCTTTCCCGTCCTTGACCATAGCTGAAGATTAAAAAGTCGTTCCAACAACCCCGCGTTCCCGCGGTTTAAAGGGTTGATGAATTCTAGGTTGGCTTATCATGAGTTCCCCTTTTTTGCCGTTGAAGACTCCCCATGTAGAGGGCACCACTGTACTTTAAAAAACCTATAAAGGGCCCTCATAAGTCCTTCAGATGGTGTGGGGGGTTTAAAGGAGGGGGGGTGCCACCTTAGTTGTCATCCTTGTCCTTGGGAACCCTCAAAATTACGAGGTGTATCATTAATAGCCCTTTAGTGCAGCTTTATAGTGCGACGTTAATAAAATTTTGTGTTTTTTTTATGGTGGGAGGGGTTATAAAACTCACTCATTCACTTGGGGACTTTTTGCCCCAGCCAATCTGGCGTCCTTCTTCCAGCATGAGAATTTTTACAATCGCTCCACATGTATCTATTGGGACATGGGATGGGAGGCCCCAAGTGGCCCATATGCCCAGTAAAAAACCCCGTAAGCACTTTTAGGAAGATAAAATACTAGCCCATTATTTGGAAATTAATATGATATGTTTTTAAAATAATGTTATTTTTGAAAATTTTGACTCTTTTACGAAACCCCCTTTTTGTTTTTTTCCTTCAAAAAAACCCGAAAAAAAGTTCCACTGCTGATTTGCAGTTGGATGCCTGTAATAAATAATTTTTTTTTCCCCCTCTTCTTAATAGTCAATATTTTTTTGTACTTCACCGAAAAAATCTATTGAAAATATATCCCCTGCATCTCAATCGTAGCTGCGGTAGCTGAATGTTTATGATCCAAAACCGTGGCCAACGCAATGGGAGTCATGGTTTTCAAAACCCCAATTGCATTGAAGATCCACCGCGAAAAGGGGGATGACGTCGTTAAATTTTCCTTAGGTTAAAAATTCTTTTCTCGTTGGCGTAGGTGAAAGTTTAAAAAAGGGATGCCAGTTCAAGTGTCGTCATTGGGTTTGGGTTTTCAGCAATAGCCCTTGTGTTGTTCGGGTGTGGCATTTTTTGGAAATAAAAACCAAATAACTGATAAATTTGGGGAAAATTTCCCCGGGATATAATTTAAAAGTAATTTTAATCGACGATTTTTATCGTAGTGTTCTATCCCACGCAGTTTTTTTTTGCTAAAAAGTAAAATAAATTTTTTGGCATCTGTGCAGATCTCCCGGAAGAAAAATATTGGGGGAGTACTTTTCATACTTTGGGTTTTTTTTTATTTAAATTAACATCTAAAAAGAATTTCTGTGTGAAGTATAATTGTGTTCGATATATTTTTAGAAAAAAAGTAATTTTTTTTTTTCCCAAATTTTTTGATCATATTTTTAAATTAACGTTTCTTTTTGACTTTTCGGGCCAAAATGTTCGTGTTGGCAACTTGACTTTGCTCTGCAGCATCATTTTATAGCCTTTTCGACTGCTTTTTTTGGCATCTTTTGATCCTAGTAAGTGTGTGTTTATAATTGGGTTTTTTAAACCGAACATAAGTTTCTTAAAACTAACGTGTTCTCATTATTTTTAATTTTAAAAGTTTAAAAAATTTCAACGGGTGACTTCTAAAAATGCAAAATTTAAAAGGGCCCAAGTTAACATATATTCAAATATTACTAACCGCCAGTAGTAATTAATGCAATGGTTGGATCAATCTTTTTTTTTTAAGTTAAAATGTAGCTTTTCCCTTTAAAAAGTCATTTAAAAAAGACTTGTGCATTTCTTTTTTAAACCCTTCCCCCAAGTTTTAAAAAGGGAATGGGGTTTCCATACTACGGCGTTTATCAAAAGATTTCGAATCGAAGAGCTTTAGTAAAAAAATACAGGGAAAAGGGAAAATTTTTAAAAAGCGTACAGATTAAAAAGTTTTATTTGCATCTTCACAGGTTTCCCCTACTTTTTGAAAACCTTTTTTACTGGCATGCATAAAGGGTAGCCTATTTGGGATTTTATACCAAAATGGGGCTTTTGTTTATTGACGGCACATGCCACCCTTTTTACAGTTCTGATAAATTACGTGAAAAAGGGGAGGGGAGCCCGAAAACTTGGTTGAAAGGACCAGAGGGATAACGCGTGTTTTTAATAACGTTGATTATACAGTGTTAAAGGTAGTGTGGCAGGAACTAGACTATCGCATTGATAAATGCCGTGTAACAAAACCTTTGGAAGACTTGATAAAAATGTATGAAGCTTTTTTTTCCATTTCCTTCAAATTTTTTTATATTGGTCTTCTATAGTTTTAAGCCCCAGGGGGAAAAAAATGGCAAAATCTTGTACTGTTGACAAGATTTTTTAAAAAAGTGCTTGGCATTTAATAAAAGTTTTCCCTCGGAATAGTAATTAAAAAATTTTTAGCTTCCGTAATTTAAATTCGAAACCCCTCACGATTTTTACCAATTAATCTGAAAAAAAATTTTTCGTATCTTTAATGAGGCCTTCTGTTGCAGAAGAAACCTGCTGTCCCTGCACTGTAATTTGGGGGATGGACTTGCTGTCCCTATCCGGGAAAGCTTTTTTTGCTGTGCGGACTTGGAACACTCTGTCCCGATGGTACAGTCTGGGAGTCCAGATTTCTCAATCATGCTATCCAAAAATGCCGCCCACCGTTCCAAAAACCCAAATGCAGAAAAAGGGAAGGTGACGAATATGAAGAGGGGTAAAACCCTTCGATACCGGCGCGGTTTTGACTTTTTCAGTGAAGAAACGATGTGCTTCCCAAATCGACTTGTTGCATCAAAGGGAAAGGGGGGAAATGTTTTTTACGAAAGGTCGGGTGCTGTCCTTTATAGATGGAGAGTGTTGTGCAGATGGGGGAAACACTTTTTGAACCTACAGAGATGTGAAACTTCCCAAAATTTTTTCATAAGAAAAAGATTTTAGTATGGGGCCTTTCTACTACTTTCGTGCCCGCAATTTTCATATCTATTTCATAAGTAATATGGCTTTCATATTTTACGAGTTCTTCTGGGTTGTAGAATATCTTCGAAAAAAATTTTTTTTTTTTATCATTTAAGGGGTTTTCTTATGTGAAAAAATACCCGTATTAATGAACAAACATTTCCCGTAATAATGAAAAAAGAACTTCTTAGAAAAAAGACTTCCCGTAGGTCTGAATATACTTTGGGGGAAAGGCACAACCTGGTACTATATGAATATCCACTTGAAATTTTCAAATGTAACGTTTGATATATCCTGTGTTTGGGGTTTTCCCGTATTTCCCAAACCAAAAAACCAGCCAGAGGGCCGGGGTTATACTTTGGGATCTCCGAGAACTGGATGCCAATTGTACTTTTACCCTTTGGGGGAAACCGTATATTCAGAATATTGTAATTCGGATTTTTTGTTTTGGGAAAAGAAATAAGATTTGGGGTGCCCCAAAAACTTCATCCACTTTTAAATATTAAAGGATGTCCCCCAAAAAGTATTTTTCCCAGGAAAAAAAATGCTAAGCGTCTATCAACTATATTGTGGAATGATTAAAAAATTTAAATGTTAATGTTATGAGTTAAACTTGACAATGTATTCCCATAGGGATCTTTTTTTTTTAAATAAAAGAAACTTTTCCGGTCTGTTTCGATTGATAATACAAAAATCTCGCATTTACCCACGAAAAATCCCGAAGTAAAAAAAATATTGAACATCTTGCAACCTTTCTTAATCAAGTTCTTAACTTTTCAATCGGTTTTTTTAAAAAGGTTTTTAAATTTTCATTGATATCGTATATCTTGTCCCAAATGCAAGAAATATACAACCCAAGTTATGGGTGTTCTACCATTCAAATTGATGAGGTATTAGTTTTATCTCACCTGGGAAACAGGGGGGGTATTGGCGATGGACTTCTACCCCAAAACCTTTGGGGCAAGTGGCGGGGGCACTACTCCTTTTTGGGCACCCCAATCCCATCCCAAAATTTCATTATTTTTGAGCCATCTTTCCATGGCCCCCGCCCCCCTACATTGTGGGTTTAAAGTTTGTCAAAAAACCCACTTTGGGCTTTTTCCCAATTCCCCGGGGTCCCGGCCGCTCGACCAAAAAATGTCACCAGAACCCTAGAGTTGGGGGTTAGTGTTATGTCACTAAAAAATTTATTTACGTGATGAAAGGAAAGTGGGTTGTGAAATGAGTTATTAGAGGATGCCTTTTGAACGGGAATAGTAGTTATTTGCAATCTGTATGACCAATGTTTTCATAAGGGGCGTTGAATAATTTGGGTTGAATCTTTTGGGGGCTATTCAAGAATATAGTGTTAAATGACTGAAATTGTTACCCCCCAAGTTCAGTGCAGTCTGGAGTCCTATAGTAAAAATACTGAAAAGGGTTTTTTGTTGCGAGGTCAATAGAGACACAAAAACTTCTTGCCCTTCTAGGAATTCAAGCAAGCCAATAAAAAAAAGCAATAAAACCGTTATATATTTCTGAAAATTGTAAAACTTCCCATTCGCTGTCATTTTTAAAACTTCTTTTTTACCCACGGGAAATTTAATTTTTTTTCCCAATAATCGATAGTTTTGGTTAAAAAAAACAAAGAGAACATAACTTGACATTCTACGTATTTTCTAAAATAATTTTTATATATTAAATAGATAGCTCTAATAATCACACTCGGAAATTTTTTTTCACTTAAACGTCTATTCTTTAAGAGGAATAAAAGCCACTCTAAAAAGTTTTAAATTAAAGTTATTTCCTTTGGAGTCTTACGCTTCCATCAACACTCTCCCCCCAACACAGTACAAAAAATTTACCCCATTTTTTAAATTTCGAAAGATGACAAACATTTCTTTATGTCATCTTTTTTAAAAAGAACGTTAGATTGTTGACACATAATGTGTATTTCATCTCCCTAGACACAGGGGGAATTTTTCCTTTTTAAAAAGACTTCATTAGTCTTGATAAGGTCGGGTAATGGATTAAATAATCTGGGGTTTTTAAAGGGGAAAAAGTTTCATTCGAGACCGATATTGCCCCCATGAATTTAAAAAGTATTTAAATTTCGATGCGAGGTTATATTCACCCATGGGAAAAAACAAAAAAATTGAAGAATAGTTTAATTGCTTTTTCAGTTACCATTGTCTTGGAATATTCGAAATAGATCAGAATTTCTTATGGGAAAAATTTATATAGTACTATAGCGAATCCATGAATGTATAAAAATAGGGAAATGGTTTTTTTTGTTTTTTAAACAGATGGTTTTCTTTTATTTGGGAGCCGGGAGGGAGTGGTTAAGGGAACAGACTCGTGGCCGGTGTGTCATGAGCTTAATACCGCTGAAGACCAGTCGGGAAGGGTTCCTCCGGTTTTGGTTTTGTTAGGAAGGGTGTTTGCCGGGTGTCGCGTCCTTGTCACTTGACCATGGTTCAAAAAGAAGGGATCCGCTGCCAAAAACTCTCGGGGTAGCTGAAATTTCGACGTTAAATATTCATTTTTTCTTTTGCTTTTAAGTCCTTTGGAGATAAACTCGTGTTTTGGGGGAAAAACCCAAACAAAATTTGGAAACTGGGAAAAACCCCTTTTCATGGGTTGAAACAAATTTTTTGTTACAGACAATTCTACTGAAACTATAAATATAACAAGATATAGTAAACTACATAATACTGATGCTAAAAAATAAATGGTTTTGGGGTTAAGCAATTATCAGAAGAAAGTTTCTCATGTGAAAGCTTTTAAATTATAATAGCCTTCCCAAAAAAACCTTTTTTTGCTTTGAAGTGTGAAAACTTCATAACAAGTTGAAAGAAAAAAATTTTTTTGAGTACATTCCTATACTTACATCCCAAAAAAAAATTTTTATTTTTTGTACTTATTTAAAAAATTACAATTCATTTAAATATTATATACATAAAGAACAGAATTACAAAAATTAAGCGGCAATTAATTTAATTTAAATTTTAATTTAAAAACGATTGTCATTCAAAAAAAAAACCGTGTGTACAAAAATTCGGAAAAATGTGAATGCCTTTTTAAAAAATGAGAAAAAAAAAAATTTTTTTAAAGTTGAACCCCCGTCCAAAAAAATAAACTATCTTGACTCTGTATCTGTAATTCTTTAAATAACTAGTTTCAGTCAATTAATTTTTAAAAAAATAATTGAATTATCGTTTTTTGTCCCCGTGGAACAATAACATATTTTAAGTAACGTTTTTTTGAATAAAATCTGCCTTTTTACAAGTAGTTTCCCTCCCAAAGTGAAACAAAATAAGTACTAAAAGTACCATAAAATAGGAATCGAGAAACAATGCACATATGGAAAAAAAAAAGTTTTCACTTAATTTTTTTTAAAAAAAAAAGAAGATTTATATTCATAAATTAAATTTTATTAATGAAAAGGACTGGGAAAGTATCGCGCGGATAACTTGATCGTCCTTTTGTTGGGGTACTATAAAGATGGCCTATCGTTGAACTAAACAGCTTGCCTTAACCTTAAAATCACCTGGCCCAAAAACTCACCGGGGTCTCAGTCATCACATTCATATCCGATTACTCCTCTGACGAGACAAAAACCCTTGCCCGCCAAAAAGTACATTTTCACCTGAAATTAAATTTTAAAGTTTCTTAAAGTCAAGTTTTAATTAAAACTAGGGCTTTGGTGACAATCCTTTCAATTCTGAACCACTGCCAAGGATAAAGTCACGTGAGCTGGCCCCTGTTCAAAACTGGGTCCCCTTTTTGTTTCCCTTTTTAAGATATGCGGTACAAGTTGGCCCCATAAAAGTGATCTAGTCAATAGCCACGTTTAAAAAATAACGAAATGTATAAATTTTTAAGAGACCGCCATCAAAGTCCTAGAGTAGCTTTTCTTCGATGTTAATCAAACAAATTAAACCAACAACCCCCCGGGAAATTAAAAAAATTGGGTTCAACACACAACCCGGGAAAAGCCAGGGTAGGTACCCCTGTTAATCAACCCTTGGTTTTTGATTTTAGAAACAATGGCATTTGGGATAAAAAAAATAAAACCGGTATTTTGGCCCTTTGTACAATTTTTTTTTTACCGTTTTTTTCACAAGTTTAAATACCATTTTATCCCGGGATTTTTAAAAGGGAAAATTTTTTCATTGTCTCCCGTGTATGTTCGGGGGTGCCAAGATAGCAAAACAATATACGTTTTTTCTTTTAAGTCTCCCTAAGGACGAAATTAATTAGACTGTGAATTAGATTTACATCTTTCAATCAAAGAAGGAAAAAATATGAGAATCATCCAAGGAGGTGGGTTGAAAAATAATTCTTACAGCTCATAGCTATACTGCCCCGCACAGGATTCGTAGTCTAATATTCGTATCTGAAAACAAGGTTGTAGTTGTGGAAAAAAAATGCGGGAATATTTTTTATATTTTTTTTAAAATTTGGGGTTTGTTATTCCCCTTGTGTGTGTATTTGAATATTTCCTTTCAATTGATACATTATGTTTTAAGGGTTACATTTCAAAAAATTTTTAATAGTACCCAAGGGGGAAATAGTGAAATTTTCACTTTTTTTTGATTTAAAAAATAAGATGTTCCTTTTCTTTTTTGGGTTTTTACATCTGTTATAATTAATAAGTTTCAAAATTTTTTTTGACATTTACATTCCCCTAATAAAATTTACAAATAAAACAAAAAAAAAAAACACTTGGGTTTTTTTTGTTTCAAAAATTCTATTACGGGTATTAAAAACGGTATCCCCGGGAGTAAGATCAAAAAATACCCAAAAATCAGTATTGGGAAATTTTTTGGGCCCATATTACAATCCCTAACTTTTGGGATAAAATTTGGAAAAAAAATTGGGTTTCTCAAAATTTTTGTTCTAAATCACCTTCCCAAATGCTTAAAAAGAGTTTTAAAAAAAAAAAGACTTTCTGCCTGCCAGTGGTTGATTTGGCCCTCCTGTAAAAATATTAATTAAATAAATTGTTGAAATGATTTTGACCATAATACAAGAACAATTTGGGGCAAAAATCAGAAATATTATTTTCTGCATATACATATATTTTCCCAAAAAATACCTTTTTGGGCTTTTCCATTTTCCTCAAATCTCTTTCAATACATTCCATCATCAAACAAAGGATTGTTACTTCTGACAGAAGATGGGGAATATAACGGGATTTACCCGTCTACAAAAAAAAAACCCCTTTTTTTTCAGGGAAAAAAAAATGAAGCAATGAGCTTCGCAAAAGAGCAATGGAATGGGTTTTTTTTTCTTTTTGGGTAAGATGGGAAAACTACCAATGCACAATATAAATAAGGGTTTTTTGTTTAAGCTGTTATAGCGTAATTTTAAAAAATAAAAACAAAACCTTGTATATTTTTCAGTTAGAAAATAGTTCCAACATTTAAAAGGGTTACTATTCCAAAAACCCTTTTTCTTGGTGGGCCCCCCTTTTTTTTCCGGTAAAAAATGACGCCATATTTTACCCGTTTTATCACATTGTGTGCTAAATGAGTATTTCATTTTGTATGTTGGGACGGACAAATTTTTCATACTTTTGGAATATTTTAAATTTTAAAAGTGTTAGACTATACGGGAATACCTCGACTTACGCAAATTTTTAAATGCCGTCCAAATTTTTCTTTTTTTTTTTTTTCCCCCCCACTAAAAAGTGGAAATTGGGGGCAAAAAGGGTGATGAAATTTTAATACGTTGGAAATTCCCAAAGTTCCCAAACGGGGAAAAATAAAATTTTAAAAAAATTTCCAATTAAACTGCTGAAACACATCCTCCTTTTAAATAAGCCCAAATAACAAAACTTTTTTGGGATGGCTTGTAAAAAATCACGAAACTTTTCTGGAATGTATTTTTTTGCCATGTTCTTTTTATTCCCGCCCGCGATGCACTTTTTAAATTCATCTGCGGGTTGGGCCCCCCCTTTAACAGCGGGGAACGATATGTTCCCCACACCCCATGCATGGGTTAAACTTTTTAAAATCTTTATCCTTTACATGTGGAGAGAATATCTCTGCTATTGTTTGAAGCATGTTCTTTCATACAGCCACAGAAATCTTTTGATGTTTTCAGGGGGTGTAGGTCTTTCGGGAAATTCCGGGCGTTTGCCGTATTTTGACACTTTTCCCCCGTTTGTCTCTGAAACGTTAATGCCACTCAAAAACTTACGTCCGCGAAACTGTATCGGAGCCTTACACCTGCTTCAAAAAATTCGTAAAAAACTCCCGGGGAGTTTTTTCCCAAAAAGAACACAAAAAATTTAAAATCCAATCCGCTCAACAAGCGCAATTTCTTTTAATGCCGACGACCCCAAACATTTCCCCCCTCCAAAATACGTTGCCATGGCGACTCATCGACCATGTGATTTGGAAAAACTTTTTTTTAAAAAGGGGGGAAAAGAATAAAACAAAAAATTATTGTATCCGATCTACTGTAAAAATATTTTACGTTTATAGGTTTTGTCCGGGAAAATTTTGAATCCCACTTATGATTGAAAATTACGTAAAAGTAATTATTTTTCCCTTAATGCTTTCAGATATCATAAAAAATTTCAATTACTATATATTAATTTTTATTAGTTTAAAACCTTAAATTTTATAAAAATTTCAAGGTACGATTACTTTTTGGCTCACTGTAAGCCCTCACTCGTATGTAAATTCTTTTAAACTTTCAATACGCGACCCCCTTTTTAAAACGTAATTTTTTTTCCCTAACCCCCCCTCCCCCAACTAAAACAAAAAAAAATGTACGACGTAAATATACAAAAATGAATTTAATTACAAAAGTTCAAATTTTTAAGTTAATATTAAATTTTTTTTGTAAAAATTTTACATATGACAAGTCCATGGGGTCACTGGTAATTTTTTAAACTTGTTCTTAAATTTGGGGATTGTTAAATTAATTATCAAATACAGTGCCGGTACTGAAAATTTATAAAAATATTATATCAGTGTAAATGCATATTTTATTTTTTTTTATGCCAGAATGTACTATGTTTTGTTTCTTTTCATTTTTTTACTGTTTTTAAATTATGTTTTATTTTGAAATTTTTGTATCTGAGCCCCCTTGTTTGGTTATCATGCCTACCTAGAAGTCTCACCCATATTTTTGAGAAACGCTGATGAAAGAAATCTTAGAACTAAATTTTTTACCAACTTTAAAAGGTCAGATTAATTCAAAATTTTTTGCTCACTTGTCCAGGACTAATTACAATACTATAATTTACTAATTTTGTTCCATTATTCTGATCAGAGGATCATCAGGACTAACAATTTCCTATTTTCAGATCCCATCTCGCATCTGGCAACTAATTCCAGATCCCATTTCAGATTTGGCGACTAAAAAATTAGTTACAACTTAGTTCAATTAACTATATAAAAAAGGGGTTTTTAGTTTTAAACTGTACTTTATATATTTTGACTTAAATTTGAAAAGAGATTTTTTTTATTCGCAGTGTAGAAGACTAATGTTCATTAAGTGTTACAGAGTAAAGATGCTAACTCAATTCATAACCCTTGTCCTTGACCGTGGTTGAAAATTACGAAACTAAGAACCTTGGGAAAACATTTTAAGTTACTTCAGTGGAATATCAAAGAAACAAAGCCTTTTACATGAATTGGGAAGTAGGATATTTAATATACATTATTTTATTATCTGACAGCCGTAGTGCCATTCAACATCTTTCTAACTAGTATAAGGAGGGTGATAACTCAGGGTGGCTATTTTGGGGAAGCTAAAACATCTTTCTTCTTCTCGCGGGGAAACCATTTATAGTGGGGTTCCTTCGCACGTTAGCATCGCGGGTAATGAGATTGCTAACTCTAGCAAAAGATGGCGCAGCTCAACACACTATGAACTCGGCCGCTCTCACCTATTCAGAACTGCATTCCACCAACATCAACAACAAGCAATCAACTGTTCCTCCGCTCATCACTGGTATGAGGCTAAACGACCTTGGTTCACTTTTCCATCAATGCACGGCGGAACAAACTATTCTGACTCGTTTCGGGTACCTCCGGACTTTGACTTTGGGATGTAAATAAAGTTTTCAAACGAATAAGGTTTCTGCCTGCCACGCATCCCCAGAACACATTCTTACTGTCTGGGGCTTTCAAAAATCATTATGAAGACTTTTTAAAGGTATCGAATATTTTCCCGGAACCGTGTTTTTAAAAAGCGTATAAAATAGATAATTTAGGATCTTGTGTCACAGATTAGAAAATGTATAAAAATTGTTTTAGAATAGTATTACAATAAAAAAAATTTTAATACAATAAAAAAATGGAAAAAGAATGACCCATTTTCAAAATATTCTCCTTTTTGAAAAATGTTCTATTATAAAAATATTTTTTTCCTGTATATATCGGACCTCTGGTCAGAGGCTCTAAATTTTTGAAATATATAACTTAGAAGTGGGTTTTTATCCATGTTTTACGGCAACAAAAAGGGAGCAATTTTTGCAAATTATATTTCAAATGGTTGTAACTCTGAAAATAATGTGAATTTTCGAAATCATGTTGAGTCTCTAAAGAGGTCTGGCTTTCAGAAAACCCAAAAAAATTGTTTTTTCAAAAAAAATTTTTGAAAAGTATTCTAAGTTAATTTTTTGCCAAAATTTTAAAATTTAAAAAAAGTCCAAAATATTAAAAATTTTTATGCATTCAACAAGTGCCTAAATTCATAAAAGTTATCATTTATGCCTTTTTAAAAAAGGGTTTCCCGAACGTGTCGGGACCTTAATGGTTAATTTTTTTTGAGGAATGGGGATCATGGACTTGGTCGAACTATAACTCGAGATAGCAACAACAATAACAAAAATTATTCTTAAAAAAGGAATAGCTTTAAAGCGGATAAAAATTATTTGAATGGTTATATCAATGCCCCCCCAACCCTTTTTTATCCCCCGAACCGGTCAACGTTTGAAAATTTTTACCGCAGCTGGGGGGTGGGACTTTGGGGTTTTTTTACGATTGTTTTGATGTAAAAATTTTTTAATTTTTTGTATTTAAATATAACTCAGAGTAAAGACAGTTACACCAAAACGGGCGTAGTTAACCCCCACAATAACGGGACCCCTATGAAAGCAATAAATTTTGGGTAAATGTTAGAGCCTCTCCCCAAAAAGCATGCACGTTTTAATACAGGCCCCACTCAGACACTCAGAACTGTTGCACCAGTGCCAAAAAAGAATATAAAAATGCTTTGCATATAAAAAAGATTTCCTGGAAAGTCCACAACCTCGAGAAAAATACACCACAGTAAATAAAAGGAAATAATTTAATGTTTCTTGGGGCCCCCGTACCATTTGATCCCCGGCCGTTATCAGTTCATGGCCCAGGGGTTCGGGGGCCATTGACCCATATTTTAAGTGCCTCAAGTTGTTGAACTATAGACTCGGGGCTTGGTTCCTTTAAGATATTCGTTGAATGTGGAAGTTGTTAGGCTGAGTTATCACACCTAAAAGGGAAACCTTCTGTTAAAAAATTCTTTAATATGTTGGACTTTGAACCTCCGCAAATTTACCACCCGTAACCTCTACAATCCTTCAGTAGCACCAAGGTGTGAACTCAGGATTCGGGGGAAATTTATTGATTGAATATTAGCGTCGCACTGTTCAACTACTCGGGGGGGTTTGGCGATGAAACCCCGTAATTTTGAAACCGGTCAAGGCGTGGGGCCCCACTGCCCCCCCCCTAACTCCCCACCACACCAACGGGAGGAAGTTTCAGCTCTCGACGTTTTAAAGTGCATCGCTGCCCTAAAGGCGGGTCTTTGTGGTACTGGGGAAATCGGGCAAACAAAACCACGATCCCAACCATACCACTCGGCTACCGCGGCCACCAGGATTCGGCAGAACAACTGAAATCCGATACTCGACCGACCACTCGGCAAGCATAAAAAATTACAATAGAACTTTCGGGGGGAAGGGGGTGTCAGCTCGGGTTTTTTCGTCATTGGCCATGATCGAATTACAAAGTCTGTCACAGTAGCAATGTTTTGATTCACATACGATGAAAATTTAAAAAATAAAATCAAAATCAAAAAGAACCTTCAATATTTCGAATTTATCTATTTTTTAAAAAACAAGTGAGGAGTATCGTATTTTGAATTGAAAAAACCTAATTTTTCGTAACTGATCCCGAAAAAGAGCCTTTTAATTGATCCATGTATTTATATTCATTTTGAATTTTAGTTTGCAATGATAAAGGGGGAGGGTTTGATTTTTTTCCTGCCCAAAGGGATACAAGGTTTTAATTTCATTTATATTTTATGTTAACTTAGTTCCCTTTTTTTAAAAAAAAGGGTTAAGTGGGACTGGGCAGATGTGAAATAATCAAGAAAAAATAAAACTATCCAAAAAAGGGAATTAATTTCTTAAATTTTTTATAACCCCTTTGAGTTTAACATTGTATCATTTTCTCTGAGAATGTTTTTTTTAATGTCCCCTCTAAAGCCCTGGAACTCGGCAACGACCTTGGTCAAGTGCTGAGGACCCCCCATCTGAGCTGGCTTGCTCTCCCAATTTACCATACTAAGACAACAAAGAAACTTCGACAGATTTAACGCATCACCTCTCTGCAAAGGGATTTTCAATGACATTACTGCTCAAATAAAGATCCTTTTGGGAACAAGCTCGTGACCATAATCACTAAGCCATCGTGGTGGCATTATTTCTTCTGATGTGAGGATACTGTTAACTTGTCTGAATAGTGTAGACCTATCCTACCATTAGCGAAATCTTACTTTTTAAGAAAGTATTAGCAAATTTAAAATGGTCTGAAATCATAATAAAATATTCATATTTGTTTTAGAAGTTAATACACGTAATTTGTTTATGGAGAACTTTTTCAGTTGCCCATCCTCTGCCAGGTTCAATGTGCTATAAATGCAATCAGTACGTCTTGTAATTTTTAACCATGGTTAGGTGACGACATCGACCGAATAGGTACACTATATATATACTTTCTACACCAACCCCCGGGGTTTCCCACACAATTAACGGGGAGGCTCAGTGTAGAACAGGCGTTTAAGAATGGCATTAAAATTCAACCATCAGCCCTTTTTCCCGCGACAAAGGCGGGAAAAGGGTTCTGAATAGCAATATTATTTAGCTTTTGTATAGAAGCCGTAAACTTTTAAATTCTGAATCATTTAAAATTCTCAGTCTGGATTTAAAAATTTGTTAAATTTTAAGTTTTGCCCCTTTTTTTCTCTATTTTTTTTTCTATTTTGCTAAAAGATACTTGAAATTTGCTGTATCTATGAAAGTAGGAGTTTTTATATATAGAAATAACTATTTACAGTTTAATAGATTTTAACTATTTACAGTTTAATAGATTTTAACTATTTACAGTTTATTAGATTTTAACTATTTACAGTTTATTAGATTTTAACTATTTACAGTTTATTAGATTTTAACTATTTACAGTTTATTAGATTTTAACTATTTACATTTTATTAGATTTTAACTATTTACATTTATTAGATTTTTATTTACGTTTATTGATTTTAACTATTTACAGTTTATTAGATTTTAATATTTACAGTTTTTAATTTTAACTATTTACAGTTTTTAGATTTTAACTTTTTAAAAGTTTATTTTTTTAACTATTTACAGTTTATTAGTTTTAACTATTTACAGTTTATTAGATTTTAACTATTTACAGTTTATTAGATTTTAACTATTTACAGTTTATTAGATTTTAACTATTTACAGTTTATTAGATTTTAACTAATTACAGTTTATTAGTTGGATATTGACCTAAAAAACTTTGCTCGGTGTCTCATTCCCAAAAAGGTGAAAATTGTTAATCGTAAAAGCGATAAGTGAGATTTTTTTTGTGATCCGATTTTCCTCAAAAGTTAGTTTTATTTTGAGTTCACTATAAATGGATCATTGATTGCTTTGGGACAAGTCACGTGATCTAGTTTATGCGTAAAAGTATAAACAACAATTTAAAACATTTTCATAATGAGGAAATCATGATCTTCACTACATGTCATTTTTGCTCGAAAGCTTCTTATTAGTTTTATCTTTAATACTTGATTTAAGATGGTTCAAAATTACAAGTTCTGTTGCCTAGTAGACTTCGTGTTGCTTCAGTGTGTACGTTAAGTGTGTCGAAGCTCAAACGTCCTCCCGTTGGTGTGAAAGTTAGGAGGGTGTGTGTGTGTGTGCGTACCAGATGAGGTGCCAAAAGCTCTCATGTAGCTGAACAGTGCGACATTAATATGCACTCACTCACTGTCAGACATTTCGGAAGCCTTCATTTTGGTGACAGAATTATCTTCCATTTCATGTTTCAATGCCCTCCAAAGTTCCCCACTATTAATCCAATTTATAGCTACAAGGATACTTAGAAACTCCTAGGAGGCGAATTCAATTCGCAAACTCTATTTGATTTGAAAGATGGCAATGGGTATGAGATTTATAAAAAATTTTCTTGACGTAGTACCTACTTCAGTATTTTACACTATCATGTGTATAAAATATATACAACTCAATGAAATGTTGGGATTTCTCGTCGCCTCTCTTTTTGGTTGTTTACTTCTTTCTTAGGATTTATCCACAACTCTGGCTTTTTTCATCGCGAAGATAAAACACCTATTTATTGAAACACTATTTGAAATTTTACTACTAAATTTTATAGATGAGCAGTTTTTTTTCTCGTTTCATTCTTAAGCACATTTTTTGAAACACATTTAAAAGTTCGAAATGTTAAATATTTTTTTTAGAGTGGTGTGGTTACCAGGTAATCGGAAAAAGCCTTTTTATGTTTTTCTATATATTGATGCTTGCTGTTTTATTGGAAATTATGTTCTTCGACATTTATTCGTAATATTGATATGAATCACTTAATCTTCGCTTGAAATGATTTGGGAATTTTAAATAGTGTTCTGGTATTATCTCGTCCCTTAAGCATTTTTCAGAAAAAGAAATGTCTTTATAACCAAAATCCTAATTACTGACAACCTAGTACAAAATAAAAATGCCAATTTGAAATAAACATGGCAGAGGAAAAAGTTGAAGATTCCCTTAGCAAGAATTAGTACATTATTGCAATGTGTTCTATGTATTATTAAATGTAAAATATCACATAATTGCTCAGAAAATGCATTTTTTTTGGTATTCGTACAATCATATTTACAAGAATTTCAGAAATGATTCAAGGTATTTACAATCGTGTAACATTTTACAACGAATATATCACTTTTGAATCCCTTTTAAACCCCATAAGCTTTTTTGGTTTTAAATATTAGCTTCATACCCAAAATTTTAAAAAGTTCTTTTCGTTGGAAAAAAAGTATTTTTTAGTACCCTTTGGGGCAAAAAAAATTATAAGTGTTTTTTTCGCGTTCTTCAGGGGGATGAAAAAACTTTTTCGGGGGAAATTTAGAGAGTGGGTTTTCCAGTTTCGGGGTCGTCCTCATCTTTTGCCCGAGGAAAATTCAAAAAAAGGGCACAAATACCCCCTTCGTGCTGTTCCAAAGTACGACGTTCATAGAAAAATCAACAAGCGTAGAAGAACCTAAACTAAACTTGGAACACATTTTCGCGCATAGAAAAATGCATCAGCTTTCATAACAATTCGTAACGCTTATAATTCATATATCTGTTATACAACCATACTCCAAACTTACGCGGTAGGTGTGGATTGAGGGATAACTGCGTAAGTTGGGGTATTATTTCGCTTGTAAATACAAATAAATAATTTTTAGTTGCAGAAGAAAGAAAATAATAGTTTAGGAAAAAAAAAATGTTTAAAAATTTTGGAAAAAAACAAAAAATCGAAAAACCGAAGTTATTTTGATGTATAGAAGGTTTCGAAAATCTAACGAAGTAGTCTGCCTGCTCAAGGTATGCCTTTCTCCTTCAAAATCCCTTGAGGTGCTTATAATTTTTTACCTTTGTTTTGTTGAAAAGTCACTGTTTAAATCTGTATTTCCTAAAATTTGTAACCTTTTTTCAATTAAACTGAAACTTTCTATCAAATTTCCAACAGTAATTCAATATTCTGATTGTATTGGGTCAAAACTCAAGTTCTTCGATGTTTTGGTCTTGCATTTCTATGAGCTCATCCATTGTCAGCTCCTGATTGTGGGAAATCCTGCAGTTCTTGTACATCATCACTGTCCACTTCTAAATTTATTTGCTTGGCAAGATCGGCAACCTCTTAAATCATAAGTAGAATTCAAAAGTTCCCGGACTGAGCCTATAACGTGGAATATTTTTGCAGTAGATCGAATACAATAATATTTCTGAGTTGTTGCATTCATCCCCTTTTCTCAGAAAAAGTTTTTTCCAAATAACATGACGATGGGTAACTATGGTAACATATTTAGAAGGCAGATGTGTTGAGTCGTCGGCGATTGAAAGAAATTGCGCTTGTTGAGCGGATAATGGATATTAATTTTGTGTTTTTTTTGGGGAAAAAACTGCCATGGAGATTTACGAAATTTTAAATAGGTTTAAGACGTGCATTATCGCGAAACAAGTTTTTTGAGTGGCACACGTTTTAAGAGAAGACGGGGGATGTTTTAAAAGACGGCAAACGCTCACAACCCCAAGGGAAAACATCAAAAAGCTTCCTGTGGCAGTACGTAAGAACAGGCTTCAAACAATAGAGATATACTCGTCCACATGTCAATGGATACTGACTAAAAGTCTTAACATGCATAGGGTGTGTGAACATATCGTTCCCCGCATGTTAAACGAAGACCAATCTGCAGATGAAGTTAAAAGTGCATCGCATGATGAATCAAAGAACATGGCTAAAAATACATTCCAGAAAAGTTTCGATGACTTTTACAAGCCATGCCAAAAGTGTGTTATTTAAGGGTCTTATTTCGAATGAGGATGTGTTTCAGCAATTTAATTTGTACTATTTTTCAATTCCTACTATTAGCTCAAACTCTCTCTCTATATATATTTATTTATCTTGGTGGAATTTTCAATCATTAATAAAATACTTTTTAAAGCGTTCAATTGAGCTGAAATTTTATATACATGATTATTTTGGATGAAAATACAGTAATTTAATTATAGTTAATAAAATTTAATGATTAAAACTAATTATTTAAAGAATTACACATACACAGCCACGTTGGCATCATTTTCAGCAACTTAGCGCATTCAGTTGAACTGAAATTTTATATACACAATTGTTTTGGATGATGATATAACACTTTAATGATAATTAATAAAAATTACCACTTAATGTTGCGATTCTGTCATATGTATATACATATTTATATGAATTGTAACTATTTAATAAAAAGTAGCAAAAATAAAATTTTACTTTGTTGATCAAAGTAGGAATCGACTTAGAAAGATTTTTTTTCATATTTGTTTAAGTTAGAGTCTCAGTCTGGGAACTTTTGAATTCTACTACGTATTACAATTTAATCAGCCTTTACCACTAATTTCTCCTCAACTTCAGTGATGGGAAAAGAAAAAAGAAAAATCGACTTGAAAATCGCGTAAGTCGAGGTATTACTTTATAGCCTAACGCTTTTAAAATTTAAAATATTCCATAAGTATGCAATAACGTCCTTCCCTTTAATATGCAAAATGAATACTCGTTTAGATAGAGCAGGTAAAATATGGCGCTCATTTTTTACCGGAATAAAAATGGGCCCACCAAGACAAAAGGGAGTAGAATAGTAACCTCAGAAAATAATATTATCCATCAGAAAAATTGGAACTATTTTCTAACTGAAAAAATATATACAAGGTTTTATTCTAGCTTTTAACATTACGCTATAACAGCTTAAACAGAAACCCTTATTTAGATTGTGCATTGGCAGTTTTTTCATCTTATCCAAAGCAAAAAAACAAAACATCTTCATTGCTCAATGCGAAGCTCATGTGCTTCATTTATTTTATCTGAAATAAAAGGGATTTTTTTTGTAGACGTGTAAATCCCGTTATTCCCCATCTTCTCTCAGAAGTATCAAACACTTTGATAGATGATGGAATGTATTGCAGAGATTTCAGAAAAATGGAAGAAGTCACGAAGTATATTTCCGGAAGATATATGTATATGCAGAAAATAATATTTCTGAGTTTTGTTCAAAATTGTTCTTGTATTATGGTCGAATCATTTCAACAGATTTTACTCCTTATCTAATTAATACGTTACATTGAGTGGAGCCAAATCAACCACTGGCAGGCAGAAAGTCTTTTTGTCGTTTAAAAACTCATTTTAGCATTTCGAAGGCGAATTCTAGAACAAAATATTACGAGAAATCAATAGTTCCACAATCTATCTATGCCAGTTAGGGATTGTAATATCGGACCAAAAGTTCAATACTGATATTTGATATTTTTTAGATCTTACTATCGTGATACCGATTTTAATACCGGTAATAGAAGTTTTAGAAACAGAAAGAAAACACAAGTGTTTTTTTCTTTGTTTTATTTGCCAGTTTTATTAGAGAATGTAAATGTCACACAAAAAACAATTTGTAACTTATTAATTATAACAGTATGTAAAGAATCACAAAAAAGTAAAGGAACATCTTATTTATTTAAATCACAAAAAAGTGTAAATTTCACTATTTAGTCTGTGGTACTATTACAAATTTTTGAAATGTAATCTTAAGAACATAATGTATCAATTGTATTGTATGATATTCAAATACAATGTGAATAACAAACACCAATTTAAAAAAAATATCAAAATATTATGCATTTTCTTCACAACTACACAACCTTGTTTTTACAGGTATGAATATTAGACTACGAATCCTGTGCGTGTGCAGTATCGCTCTGAGCTGTAATAGGATAGTTTCGGCCCGTCTCCTTGGATGATTCTCATACTTTTTCACTTCTCTTGATTGTACGCGATGTAAATCTATATTCAGTCTAATTCATTTCGTCCGTTAGGGAGACTTAAAAACAAACACGTATATTATTTTGCTATCTTGGCAATCCCTGCACATACATTGGAGACACTCTAGAAAATTTCTAATAAATACCGAAAAAATGGTATTTAAACTTGTGAATAACGGTATTAAAAATTGTACAAATGGCTCAAAATACCGGTATTTGGTATCCCTAATGCCAGTCCAATATTCCTAATGAATCCAATATTTTTAATTAACAAATTGCTGGTTAAATTTGTTTGGATTAACATCGAAGTAAGCTACTCTAAGACTATCGATGGCGGTCTCATAAATTTATACATTTCGTTACTTAAACGTGGTCTATTGACTAGATCACTCTTTTATGCGAGCCAACTTGTACCGCGTATTTAAGGAGCAAAAATTGGAGCTAGTTTTGAACAGAAACGCCAGCTCACGTGACTTTATCAGTGGTTCAGAATTTCAAGGATTGTCAACAATAGCCCTAGTTTTTAATTAAAACTTGACTTTAAGAAACATATATCCATTTAATTTCAGGTGAAAATGTATATTCTGGCAGCAATGGTTTGTCTCGTCAGCGGAGTAATCGGATATGAATGTGATGACTGCGATCCCGGTGAGTATTTGCACAGGTGATTTTAAGGTTAAGGCAAGCTGTTTAGTTCAACGATAGGTCATAGTATAGTACGCTAAAAAAAGGACGATCAAACTATCCGATACGCTTAGTCCTTTTCATTAATAAAATTTAATTTATGGATATAAATCTTCATTACTGTTTTTATTTTTTTAAAAGTATGTGTGTACTTATGTACGCACGTAAGAAGTTATACTTTGGCGTAACAAGATTAAAATCTTTCTAAATGTCTTCAGCAGGGCAAGCTGGGCCAAGGACGAAAGGCGGTCATGAGCAGAGTTGAACGATACTAACCTTCAGTCAATCAGACCAGCCAAACCTGAGATAGTCATGATTTAAATAAATTTAAACACCCCCGATCAGGAACAATAGGACCAATAATATGGGGAGGGGGTCGAAGGCGGGAAGATTTGTCCCGTTCTGCATATTTCTAGACAAGCTTTTCGATCCGTTCCTACGGAACGCAAAGCGGTTCATTAACGCGAGGGTATAAACTAGCGGTAGAGCATTCGACTGCAGATCGAGGGGTCCCCGGTTCAAACCCGGGTGCTCCCTTCTTCAGGGAAGTGAAGAGAAATACTTTTGGGGAATTCGAAGGCGGGAATGATCTGTCCCATTCTGCATATTTCTAATCAAAGCATTTTCGATCCGTTCCTACGGAACACAAATCAAAGGTGAGGGGTGACGCGGGTGTATAGCTCAGTGGTAGAGCATTCGACTGCAGATCGGGAGGCCACCGGTTCAAACCCGGGGGTCCCCTTCTTCAGGGGAAATGAAGAGAAAATTTTTGCTGAGAATTTCGAAGGCTGGAATGATTTGTGTTCCGTTCTGTATATTTCTTGACAAAGGATTTTCGCATCCGTGACGGGGTGCACGCGCATTGTAAAAATTTACCCTCGTCTTATTTCTCTAACACCTTTCAAAAAAATTAAGTGAAAACTGTTATTTTTGTGTGTTCCATATTTGCATTGTTTTTCGATTCCTTTTTTTTTTGATGCCCCAAAGTATTTCTGTTTTAGTTTCGGATGAAACTTTTAGAAAGGCAGATTTTTTTCGGTTGGGAATAATTTGAATGCAAATTTTTTTAAGAATATTAAAAGTGAAACCCTTATAAATAATTAGAGGCAATTTTCATAAGTTAAATAAGTAAATTTTGCAACATAATGGGCTTAATTCATGAAATCACATGGAAAAAAAAGTGTTTTCCATTGAATTCCAAAAAGTTAAACTAAAACTTGTTCTTTTGTAAAAATCAGATAAAATTTCAAATTTCATATTTGGGTAAAGATGTTTAAATGTTTGGAAAAAAATTCTTAAAAAAGATTTTTAAATTAAAAAGTCATATTTTTTATGCTTATATTTTAAATAAAATGCATTTTGTATACATATGTACTTTTAAAGAAAGTTTCTGCAAAGAACGAAACTTGGCAACACCGGAGAGCGTGAACTGATTAGTTGGAAACACAAGATATTTTTTATCATGGATAGGACGTCACATGATTTTTAATTGATTGGCAAGAATCCGTGGCTTTCGCTATCAGGGACTATGACGTCACATGAATTTACCTCATTACTTCAAGGCCCAGTGCACGATGTGGGCGTCATGACGAGGCAACACATAATCATGAACCTAGTTGCCAAACGCGATTTTGATAATGGACAGGTATAAGGATTGAAAATGGTCGATGTAAAAATTTGGGGGAGAATAGCATAATATAAATGTTCATGGTACTGTTTAAAAATAAGTGTAAATTTGTACGAATAATTACGATCACATTTTTTTAGACGGTAAAACTAGAATAGAAACTGCTGGTTAGTTATTATCGTGTTTTTTAATTACGATATTTTGATGCCAGTAATTTGTACGTAAGATTATTTTTGCAATTTTTCGTATTTATTAGTTGTAAACCTAATTTAGTTGGAGTATCGAATCTCAAATATGAGGGGTACATTAGTAACCCCGTCACATTTAGGTCATAAATCACATAATGGATTCGCGAGTACCGATTCTGCAATTAACCATTGAACAATTTTTTTTTTAATTCTGCTTCAGTCTTAGGCGTACCTTAAATGGATGAAGGGTAACCCACAACACAGTTCAAAACAAAAAAGCTAGAATGAATTTAAAAGCCTTGAACTGCTACGTAGTCAAGCCCAGAACAATCATCTCCCTCACATGTCCTTGGTTACATGTTAGGGGATCTGTTAAACCGTATCTGAACAGATGTTTTGGGGGAGGTAATCGAGTTCAATTTCAATTCAAGTTGGTGACACCAACAGGGTGTAAAGGATTGTGTTTTTTCGTTAAGGAACTACAATTCCTTCTCCTCACGAAGCCCGGGAATCTTCTTTTGAAAAATGAGCCTTAAATCTAGCATTGATGATTCCTCTTAGCGCTTCGCTAACAATCATGAGGATCAGGTTGGAAAGGTTTGTGCCAGTCTTAGCGGAAAACTCATTAACCACGATTCCACTGAGCTACTGAACAAATTGATTGCTGTTGCACTTTTAATAATGGGTTGGTAATGGCGATGATATAAAAGAATATTAACACAAACCAACACGGACGTTACTCACGGAATCTAATCAAGGATCAAAATTTAGAGATCCGTTATATATAAATGTTTATTTTAACGTACCAGTGTTAAGTCGTCCTTTTTAGAAGTCATCTACGATAGAATAATTCTAATTAAAAGCCAACGCGAAAAGGGACGATAGTGGAATATTGACAAAATGACAACATTGGAACCTTTTCTAAGTTAGGTAAGCGTTAATGTCTTCCATATTGGTAAAAAGAAGTTCGAAATATTATGTTTTGATAATTGCAATAAAAGTAGTCTTCTTAGAACTGTATATAACCGGTATTTAATATGTATGTATTGCAGACCAGCTTTGTTGCATGGATTCCTTTCGGAGATTGAATTGCTGCGAATATGTGGACGGAGTGTGCTGTTCTGGGGGAACTTGCTGTCCAGGAGGCTTTTCTGCAGTCAATATTCCCAAATCTTCAAGATCCCCAAATATATGCAGAAGCGACAGGGTTATCTTGGAGATAAAGCACCGACTTTAGAACGGACGGTTCCACCGATGTGACGAACACTCTTTTGCGTGGGTACTTTTTGCTGCCCTTATGCGGACGGAACTTACGGTTGTTGTCCTTTAACCCAA
This sequence comes from Trichonephila inaurata madagascariensis, assembly GCA_019973955.1. Classification (NCBI taxonomy): domain Eukaryota; kingdom Metazoa; phylum Arthropoda; class Arachnida; order Araneae; family Nephilidae; genus Trichonephila; species Trichonephila inaurata. The sequence goes on from BMAV01025461.1 coordinate 47,414, forward strand.
AGGGTGTGTTGCAAAGATAACAACGCTGTTGCGAATCCGATGAGACTTGCGATGAGTCTTGGGAGTACTGCATAATGAAGGAAGGTATAATTCTTCTCTCAGAAGCCACCAGGCCTGCCGTTTTTAGAAAATCGCCGGTTTTCTTTCAAAGATAAATTTTTACTTAATTTTTTTCAATTTGTTTTAAATTAGAATAAAGTTTCTGTGTGTGTGTGTGGGATTATCATTTAGTGTGTGTTTTCCGTATGGATCATATTTATACAGTATCGAATTATACATTTTGAGAAGTTATATGTAATATATTAGGACTTAAATCTCCAAAGATCTACTTAATTATATATTAATTATCTAAGCAATTTGTGACGGGTCTTTACGCGACCTTCACACTAATCCTCTTCGGGAATCTTTGCACTAGCATTCACGTTTAATTCACAGCCATCCCTCTCAAGAAGAAACCCTGATATGTAGATTAGTTAGAGTATATAAAGTCAGAGTTTTGTAATTGTAAAAAGACGGATCACGGAATCTGTTGCAGCGTTACGAAGGTGAGATTTAATTGATTTACAAACTTGAGTTAAGACGGAGTCTGCGACTATACTAAATTAGGGGAAAAGGGGAATTTATCGTCTAAGATTGATCAGGTTAAATTGAACTGTTTACTTGCGCTTGTTCACTTGGGGTTTATTGCTTTCTTTATATCACTCCTAAGGCCTCCTCTGTGGTTTAAAAGTGTGGTTGATCAGTGTGCGTGAATTAAATTTAGAATTATCATGGAAGTTTCTGGTCGTGCTTTGTTTCCTCCCAAACCCTTGGTAGGCAAGAGGTGGGGGAGCGACTTCAGGAAGTCGCCCCATAATGGCCCAATGTTTCAAACGGGACTTTGGAGAACTGGGACCCGCGCGAATTGTTGTCTACAAGGCTTTTAGAGTTCCACAGTTTTCAAAATTGATCCGTGATTTATATAAGTTGTTCAAAATTGGTCATCTCCTGTTTTGAAAATAAAAAGTAAAGAAAAAAAATTTGATAATTTTTTGTCTTCATATTATTTATATACATATATAACGTTATAAATATTTATATATACCACAAAATTATATAGGGGCATCTGATGACCTTCTGGGTCAACAAGTTTAAATCTCGGGGTGGATTCAAATCAATGTTTCAGAGTTCCAGATTACGACGTTCAACCCTAAAAAACTCTCGTGCTTCAGTAATGGTTGGTTCAAAATTTACTATGTAGAAACTTTGGGATATAAATGGGTTTCTATGAGTTTCTCCTTCATGTTCTCTTCAATTTACTCCACTGTCTTAAATGATCAATTGATAGAGGTTTTGCCGCAATGAAAAAATAAAAATAAGCATTCTTTATAATTTTTTCCCATCATAAAGGGTTACACAATATCTTCCTTTAAACGATAAAACTACCAACTTTCTCGATTAAATTTTTTCTACTACTACTACTAACCAAGGGTCGACAACCTTTCATCTATAGCGCGAGCCAAACCAATCTGCCATATTATTCAGCGTGTCATACAGTTAGACATATTTGAAACAATTTGATTCCCGTGATTATGCAAGCAGAGTTAGAGAATCAAGGTCTATAATGTAGATTTACAGATTTATGTACAGTTATTGTTGCCCATCCGGTATAGTGGTTAGCGATGCTGACTGCTGTGCTGTAGGGCCTGGGTTCGAATCCCGGGGAAGACATGGATGTTTGTAAGTGTATAGTGCCTTCACGGTATGGGGTACTCTAAATAGCCGTCGAGCCGCAAGTCCTCTCGTTAGGTTGGTGAAAGGGGAAGAGATGTAGGAGGCCCCTGACCCACCCGGGCCCCAGGTATTCTCCCTCAAAATTGGGGTGGAACCGAGCTAAATCGTACTGTCACTTGTATGGTGCTCAAGGCTACGGCCAACGACAGGCGTACATATAACCCTTTGCCATGATGAATTTCGTGGGCCTGTATCTGATGCAGTCGAGATCAGGTGGCAGAAGAAACAACAGTTTTATTATATATAAATTTTGCATCATTTAAGAATATTTTTTAATATTAAAATAAACAGCATTTATTTTTGTTGAAGAAATACGTATATTTTATAAGTATTTCTTCAACAAAAATATAAAAATTAAATTATACATATATTTTTTTAAACATATATATATTTTTAAAATAAGAAATAGACAACATATAAAATATAAGAGTATTCATTATAGTTAAATAAAAAACAAATAAAAATTTTTTTAATGAGAACCTAGTGCTTGCACCGCTCTACTTATCATAAAATCAGGGTATAATGTGCATTTTAATTTGACAGGATTCTTGAGCATTCATTGTTAAAATTTCTATCGGACTCGAAATATTCGTATGAGGAAATATTTATTACTTACTTATTTTTACTATTTATTACTTAAGAACCCAAGACGGAAAGCAGAGTACATTCAATTTTCTGTCTTCAAACAGTTAAATCTCACTACAATAGATTCAATAATTTACTAAATAAATTTATCTTTAGGGTTATCTCTTTCAGATTTTTTCCCCATAATCTATAAAATGTCCATAATTCTGAAGATATTTATCAAATAATGTCCATTACAAATTTATCGTCTTCAATCCACATAAAAAATTGTCAAATCTGAAGAAAAGAGTAGAGTGCCACTGAGAATTGTACCACGTGCCATAGATTGCCGACCCCTGATATATACCTCCAGGGGTTGGTAAACTATGGTACGCAATGGGCACAGGTACAACACCAATTTGTCAATTTTTGAGTGGATGGAAGTTGATAAATTTGTAATGGACCTCTCTCTTATTCGATATGCATTTTCTGGAATATGAACATTTACAGAATTACGAAAAAATCTGAGATAACTCTAAAGATAAATTTACAGCTATTTTGTAAATAACTGAATGTCATCACTAGAAGGATATCATTGTCTGAAGAGAAGAAATTGCATTCACTCTCCTTTGCACTTTTGGTTCTACATATGAAAGTAAAAAAAAATCTTTCCTCATATAAAAAATATTTAGAGTCCGCAAAAAAATTGTTCAACAACTGAATGCTCAGAATCGCGTGTCAAATTAAAAGTCGCAAATTATCCCCCTGATTTTGCTATACGAAAGTGAAGCGGTGCAAGGGTCTCGTAGTAAAATTTTTATTTGACAAAATGGTGGTAAATATACTAATATTTCATGTTTTTTTTCTTATTTTAATATATATATGTAGCATAATATACCTACAATTTCAATCTATTTTTGTTAAAGAAATAGTTATATTTTATGCTGTTTATTTTTAAGTTAAATATCTTTAAATGGGGGGGAAAATTAATATATTGTTACGAATTTTTGTAAATAATGGCAATAATTTGTATTTGGATGTTTAATGCATTTATATGGGAATCCAACCGAAATCTACCAAAAGATTGGATTCTTCAGACGGCGGGGTTTTTAGGATGTATTAGTTAATTTTGAAATAAAATAGACAACATAGTTCAAGAAAGAAACTGGTTGAAAACTAAATTTATTATGAAATATAGGGGAGTATTTACATGGGGAATATTTCAAAAGAATAGAAAAGTTATAGATAAGCATTTTTCGGAAGAATAGGAAAGTTAGATCACATTACTTTAAGGGAGGCAATTGAGATTAAATAGAACTCATTATGGTGCTATTAAGATTTACCGCCTGGCCCGGACGAACGACGCTGAAGCACGAAATACGACGTTTCTCGACGGGTGTTAGTGGGCCTCTGGCGAAAAAGGTTGATGACGGCGTTTTAAAAGGGACGCTAGATGGCGTTGATGTGGAATACTGTTTTTGATTAAATTGCAGACCTCGTAAAGGGATATGATCTAACCTTTTACAAATTGAATATACATTTATATTACTCTGTTATATTTATTTTATGTTAAAATTGTACTATTCACAAGCAAAGCCGTCCCTTACGGTTAATGGAGATTCAATGAGAACTTGTCGAAATCTTGGCGGTAGAGCCAAGTTGGCATCATTTTTGGCGACCAAGTTGGTGGCCAATTTGGCGACTATTTTGGCGTCATTGGCGACCATGTTGGTGAGTTCGGAACCCTGTGGATTCTTCTAGAAATTTGTGGAGAGGTCCACAAACGTCACGCTCTATGACACGAGCGGTTATATTTCTGGAAGTTTCTGCCGCGCCTATAAATAGAGATGTTTCCCGGAACGAGAGTCAGTCTGATTTCAACCAGTGAATTGTTAGCATTGTTTTGACCAGCGATTAGCTCGACTGTGCTTGTGAATAATCTTTTACATACGTGTATTTTTAAACACTGACAATTGTGTTGAGTGCTTTAGAAGGTGTGAAGATCTTTTGAGATTTATTCTGTGAATATTGCTGCTGATTCCTGTAATTCAAGGATTGGAGTTTCGTCAATAAATTATCATTGCTCTTAAAGAACTGTTATTTTTCTTTGTGAATGTTTTGCATGAATGTTTGAACCGATCTACTAACAATTAATAAATCTTTTGCTCTATTTTATTTGCATTATGCGGAATCGTATTTTTCAAAACCATTTGGGTAGATTAGTTTGGCACGCTTCACAGCTAAAAGGTTGCCGACTCCTGCTCTCTGCCTTTTGTGTTATGACTGGTCGTAAGACTCGCCATTCATTTCATTTACTTTATCCATGGGACTTTTCCTCGATTTATTTTATGTCCCTGAAATGTAGCCTTAATACCTTAAAATATTCTTAAGACGATTAATAAATTTTTAAGCTAAAAGCACCAGGGTTATTGGTGGAGGAATTCATGATTTAGAGCTAAGGTCGAGTGACAAGGATGGCACCTAAGTCTCTGGCATCCTATTCTCTGAACTTCCACATCACTCCAAAGTAAGCACTTTGAAAACACGTGCCGGGTAGAGGGGTTGCTTAATGTAGAGAGGACAAGTAATATAAAAAGAATTAAGTTAATTCCTACTTAGAGGTCAACAAAAAATTTCTTATTTTAGTTAATTAAATTTAATTAATGAATTAATATTTGAAAACACACACACTGTATTAACATTAAGTGTCAACCACTACAAGTTTTGAACTTCAGGAGAGGAATAAAAAGTAGTTTAAAATTTAAAAATTTAACAAGATATTTGTATAAAAAAATAAATAAATCTATGGGGAGAGAGTGAACTAATAATAGGAATTAGAAACATAGAAATGCTTCCCTTTTCAAATGGGGAAAATACTAAGTGCGAATTTCCCCTTTTGATCTTTTGAATTGTATGAAATATTTGTAGCTCTCAAAAAATTAAATACAGTAAAATCATTTAACACAAAACTAGAGGACTGAAATATTTTTGGTGAAAAGGGGATAAAAAAAAAAAGATCAAAAAAAATTAAGTTTTTAAAGCATTTATATATTATTATTTTTTGGGCATGATTTAAAAAAAATCAATAAAACAAAAAATTCGTAAGAACTTTATATGAAATTTAATACAAAATTTTAAATTTTTTAAAAAAACCAAACTTTTATTGTGTTGGGAGAAAATAACGGGATATTTTTTTTATATTGCCCTTTTAGTGTAAAAATTTGTCCACAAATTTTCGATACTTCCATTTTGTTATCTTCCCCAATGGAATTGCCCCCAAATAACTGCGCAAACTTTTTTTCATGATGTTCCTCATTTCGGATATTTTTGTGCGTCATTCGTAGAATGGAAGTAGCTTCGATCAGTGCTTCTCAAACTTTCTATACCTGCGACCCAATTTTCAATCATGGTTTTCATTGCTTCCCTCCTTCATACAATAATATAATGTATTGAATTCAATAATAATATACTCTATAACGTAAAGCTACAATACGACTTTAATTATAAACGGTACAAATGACCAAGATGAGTACAAAATTTCGTACATAATTTTATGGTTTCAATGTTTATTATTAAAATTGTTCTTAACTTAGTACTGTTAAATTAATTATTAAATACATTGTACAGTACTGATACATTTATAAGTGTATTATATCAGTGTAAATGTTTATTTTATTTTGTATTATGTCAGAATGTATTTTTTTTTACTTCTTTTCAGTAAATTAAATTTTTTAAAAAAAATAATAGATTTTTCAATATACTTGCAGAGTTATAACGCCACCCTAGGACGGGACGCCGTACTGTTTGAGAAACGCTGGCTTAGTAAACAAAATTGGCTTGTATCACAGTCTATACTGAGAGAATTTCAAAGCAAAGTTAGCCTCCTTTCTTCGAAACCTGTAAAAATCACCTTTCTTTCATTACTTTCTCCTCTTAAATGTCGCATGTGTGACTGATGTTTTCTGTATTTTGTTCAATCTCAGTTGGAAAATCCTTTCGTATGAAGTGATTTTCGTTTCGTGTTAAGAGGGAAAAAATGCATGAAAATATATAGTATTTTATCGGGATCGTTGTATTATTTCGTGTTAATCGATATTTCTTCTTAAGCGTTTTCGCGTTACACGAATTGCACTGTATAGTCTTGTAAATCAAAGAAAAATTAAGTTATATAAAATTGTATCGCAAGCTCTTTTATTCAAATCTTACTCTTTTAGTTCATTCTCTCCCTATATATATATGTATATATAAAATTGTTCAAATTTTCAATTGTTAATAAAATACTTTGTATTCACACACATTCATTCAATTTCAAATACATATTTTAAAACTTCTAGTGGATGACATTTGATGTTAGTATACAGATTTTTAAATGTTAATTCATTAATTAAATTAAAAAAAGGATAAATAGTAACAAACAAAAATAATAGTTGAACAGCATATATAGAAAGGAAAATCGTTCGATGTGTCCCTGTAGCGCAGGGGTGGGGGTGGGGTTCTGACTTTTCAGGGTACGGGCTACTTCTAATTTTTTCAAGGTGTTATGGTCCACCCAGTGGCGTAGGTGAAGTCAGCTAAAAGAAAGCACACAATACAGTCGAACCTCCACTTTAAGGAAACTCTATTTTACGAATTTCTGTTTTTAGCGAACTTTTTCCTGGGGAACCAAGAACTTTTTCCAATTTTCTTCGCAAAATTATCTCCAAATAGTGAAATGCATTTTCTCTTATGATTCGATTTTTTTTCCCCTCCGTATTTTTTAAAATGCCGTATTTACGCGAATCAAAGCCGCACTTTCCCCCCAATGTTAATGCTACTGAAAATCGTGCGTGGCTTAGAATCAAAGAGAAAAAAAATATTGGTTGGATGGGGTATTTAGAGCAATTACAGCTTCATGCATGTATTTAAAAGAGCTTATAATACTGATAAAATAATTAATTATTCACTTCTTTTTAGTTTTCCTTTTAAATTTATTTTAATTTCGTAAAATTGGATATCGATAAACCATTTTAGACTATTTTTCAATTTTCACAAAATCTTTTTGAGAATTCGGGGCGCAGCTTAGAATTGATGGTGGCTTAGATTGGAATAAATATGATATTTCTGAACTTTAGTATGAGGGAATGTGTTCTTTCATCCCAAAATGTCTTGGTAGTCCACCGGTCGATCGCGATAGACTTAATGCGCACTCCAGCTGTAGGACAATGAATAGCGTTATTGGACTTCTAATTCAGAGGTCGTGGGTTCTGATCGCACCTGGGATAGCCTAATTTCTGAAAATGTGATTTCTTTTTTACTGTACTATTTTATTAGAAAAATTAAATTTAATGAATGAATAAATAGTAACAAACAAAAAAAATTGTCTAACAACATATATAGAAAGGAAAATGGAAAATTGCAAGGAAAAGCGCTTTCTATTCTGTCACTTAATAATGTGATTCTGTCATATGTATTTACATATTTATATTGATTGTAATTATTTGATAAAAAGTAACTATATATAAAATAAAATTTTTCTTTGCTGACCTAAGTAGGAATTAATTAAAGCTTTTTTTTTTCATATTACTTGTTTTCTTATATAGCTCTCTCTCAAGTTTTAAAATATCAATGTGCTATAAAAGAAACTTTTTGTTTCAAAGTAATAAATATTAAAAGTTCATTATAGATTTTTTCTCGAAGAAAACATTTTTTGCTTTCATTTTCAGATTTTTTTATTCCATATTCTTAAATAACTTTATTTCCTAAATTTTAAACATATATCCTAAGAATGTCTTTGACTTGAATGTATATTACTTTATTTAAACTTCCAACAAAAATTTTATTCTGAGGGATGACACAATATATGGATGGATGATAGAAAAAAAGTTGAAGTACTTTCTTTTAAAGTAATATGTTTGGTAAAGAATAGTCCCAAGAGCTGTCTGAAATTTTTTTGTAAAAAAAAGTTTCACCGTTGAATCGCTTGTCACGTTTTCAACACCGCCTGGTGGCTGAAAAACTCTTTTTGGAATATGGCAGTTTCAAATTTGTGCTGGAATTTATTTTTCTTTCATTTTTAATAAAACGCAACTCCGATGAATACCGAGACAGAATTTATAACATTTCCCATCTAAGCCTTTTCAAAACAGTATTTCAGAAAAAAAAAAGATGGGCTTTAAAATTCTAAGCAGATTATATAACGATATTGTAACGAATTGCGCTGGAAACCGTTAAAGAATAATTATTTGTTTGAAATATTATACTAATTTAATTTAGTTTTGAGGTGTGAGTTGATTACCTTAAAAAATTCTTTAATTCCTTCTTTAATTTGGCAGTAGGAAACATGATGAATATGATTTTTTTCAAAAAATCTTGAAGTATTCCACAAAGTTTTTGAACTATCGCTAAAGAGGTAAGTATATATATTATTTCCAATGACCAGGGTTACTAAAGACCACTACAGCACAAAGGGGTAGGAACAAAAACAGACAAAACAAAGTAGGAAATAACAACGTGGCGCGAAAAGTGTATGAACCCAACAATAAGTCTCTAGAATACCGATAAAGATTGCACAAAGAAGAACCCTTTAGTGCTGTGCGGCAGCGAATATGGTCAGCATCCATGTAATCTCAAATGTCACAGAGCGTTTAGAAGGAGCATGTGCAACATGAATTCGATGAAGATATTTGAGGAGAGTCGTGCCTAGTAGCCAGGCGAAAATTCTCAGCTGCTTTATATGTCTTGGCCACATGGGAGCATCTTTAAGATTATTCCACCAGATCTTATTGGAATTTCTCTGTGTGTATTGAATTGAAGTGAGATCATTTTTATATCCTTTTCTTAAAAATACGCTTGGCATTGGTAAAAGGGACAGCTTTCCTTGTTGTCTGTCGAATGGAAGCTCCCTTCTTTGCTGGGTGGTCCGCTAACTCATTACCAGTTACACCGCAGTGTACAGGAATTCACTGCAAGACGATTTCCATAGAATACTCAAACAGAATCTGCAGCAGCTTTTTACTGTCAAGAATATTAGAGGTGGCAGGAGTAAAATTTGAGTTCACAGCAAAAATCGCCGCTTTTGAATCACTGGAGACAACAGCCTTAGGAATTAGCCAAAGTTGTAGATCATTTAGACGCAAAGCGTTACCAGGGTGCACCACGAGGAGGTAGATCTACGTTGCACCCCAAGATAAAAATACTAATACAAAGACTCTTTCTTCAATATGAATTTGACGAGCAGTATTAGAACAGAACTTCCTTTTTCAGTGGAATTGACAAGTAGAATTTGGCTCGTAAAACCAATAGGAGAGTTGTGACTGCGACACAGTAGTATAACTAGCCTGTTAGTAAGAAGCTAACCTTGTTCATAAAAAAGGCTTACATAAAGGCTTAATTTTTATTATAGTACTTGTATTCATCACTTTTTATAACACTATTATATTATTTTGCATTCTGTTTATTTCTTATAATTCTGTTAATTAACACATGTTTGCTTACATACTGTGTTCATATACGGGCTTTACAGTCGCTCTAATACTTTTATCTTTATTATTTCTCTTCTGGATTTCATTAGGAAACGTTTTTCATGAAGTAATAAAACATACTGTGGAGTTAACTCTCTCTGCCAAAAAAAAATGCTGATTAGAAAAACGTTTTGAGTAATTTTCAGCTTTATGTTAGATTTGATCTAGAGCAAAAATATTGTGGTTTAGTTAGCTTTTTAACCCATTCGAGAAGGGAAAAAAAATGAGCTAAAAACTTCTTAATTTTCCAATCCATTGAGCAAAAAAGTTAAGAAAAAAATTGATACATCAGATGGAAAAAGGGCGGAAAAGAATTTAGAAATATATCACCAAAAGTAACTCTGAAAAGAATTTTGTGAGAATATGCTCACGGCCCATTCTACTCATCAATGAGGGAGTGACAGATAAATTAAAGTCCCACTATAAAGTAACACGACAGCTGTTGGCGACGGACCCGATAACTTTGAGCCTAGATAAAAAACGAGAACGACACCTGAGCTTGAACTCACCCTCTCCTAACTACCCCACTACGCCAACGGGAGGGCTTTCAGCCTCGAAACATTTAACGTGAATTAGCCTCATATACAAATCAGATCTTTAGTAGCACCGAGACTCGATCCCGAGACACTCCGGACACGAATTCCACCATAACCACAAAGCTATCCCTCTACACATTAGTAAGGCATAATAAAAGATAAAGAATGATAAATAAATGGTGTGAGAGATTTAATATAACAACAATCATACGTACATTTCTATTTATACACATTTTATTTTTAAAAACATTTCGCGTTATTTGTGTTAATATTGTGTTTTATTTTTTTTAAATACATTTTTAAAGTATGTGTGAAAATGAAAGAAATTTGGGTGGCCGTGGTAGCCGAGTGGTATAGGTATCGGATCGTGGCTTGCCGCGACACTAAAGACCCACCGTGTAGGTCTGTCGAGAGCTGAAACATCCTCCCGTAGGTGTGGTAGTTAGGAGAGGGGGTGCCAGCTCAGGTGTCGTCCATATCACTTGACCATGGTTCAAAATGACGTGATCCGTCGCCAAAAGCCCTCGTGTAGCTGAACAGTGCGACGTTAATATTCAATCAATCAATCGTGGCATGAGGGTACTCTAAATAGCCGTCGAGACGCAAGTCCTCTCGTGTGGTTGGTCGAAGGGTAAGAGAGGTGGGAAGCCCCTCGCCACTCACAGGGGTTTCTCCCTCTAAATCGGGGTGGAACCGAGAAAAATCCTACTGTTACTTGCATGGTGCTCAAAGCTAAGGCTAACGACAGACATAAAAATTTTAGTTCTTAGCCACGATGAATTTTGTGGGCCTCGATTTGACTTCGTCAGGCAGGTGGCAATAGTCACAACAACAACATATTTAAGCAATACAAATGCTATTGGTGACGAACCTCTTAATTTTGAACTTCGGTCGCGACGAGGACATCTCCAGAGCTGGAACCCCCACTTCAAACTACTATACCTCGCCAATGGAAGGACTTTGAGTCGTGATAGACTTAAAGTGCATCAGGTACTGTACGCGGTGGGTTTTCAGTGACTGATTGATTGATTGAATATTAACGTCGCACTGTTCTGCTACACGAGGACTTTTGGCGACGGACCACGTCATTTTGAACCATGGTCAAGTGACGTGGACGACACCTGAGCTGGCACCCTCTTCTCCTAACTACCACACCACACCAACGGGAGGACGTTTCAGCTCTCTACAGATTTTACGTACATCGCTGCCCTACACGGCGGGTCATTAGTGGTACTGGGCTCGAACTCGTGACAAGGCAAGCCACGGTCCGATACCTATACCACTCGGCTACCGCGGCCGCGGGTCTTCAGTGACACTAGGGTTCTAACTTATGGTTCTAACTGGCACACGAGTACGCGACCATGACCACTAGTCAACCCTGGCAGCGTCAAGTGACGAGGACGACATTTGAGCTGGCACGCAACACTCAACTTCTACATCAGCCCAACATGAGCATTTTGAGCGACAAATTTAACATGCATCACGGTACATCACAAAATCTACACGGTTTGCCTTTGGTGATACCAGGAGACGAATCCATGACTTGACAGGAAAAAAAAATGACTGCTACGAGTTCACGACCATGACCACTCGACTACTACGGCCGAAATAGGTTTCTTAAGTATATTTTAAATTGCATTTCTTTGATACCAGTTTTAAAAAGATATATACTAAACCTAACTTGGAAAGAATTCTTTGAAAATTTTTCACAGTACCTGACCAATCTTTAGGTGAACGCGGCAGGTCAAGGTCACAGACTCTTGTCATGAGTTCGAGTTAGTGCCGTTGAAGGTTCACCGTGTAGAAGGAGCCGTTGCACTTTATATTTGCCGAGACTTAAACATCCTCCTGTTTGTGTGGTGTGGAAGTTAGGAGAAAGGGTGCCAGCTCAGGTGTCATCCTCGTCACTTGGCAATGGCTCAAAATTACGAGGTCCGTCACCAATTGCACTCGTTTAGTATTATAGTCCAACGTAAATAGAACTCGAATTTCTAACCGACCAGCTTTTGTAACCGTATTAGGAGTAAAAAAGTATCGATTCGATGTATTACGATTAATGTACTAAAATCGATTATTATATTGAGAACGAACTATGAAACAGCCTTTCTGTGACCAATTTCAAACGAAGAATATTGATTCGATGTAAATGATTTAACCATTATTTATATCGATTGCCAGACTAGTTAAAACGCTGAAGAGACTTGTCGTTGAACTGGTATGCCCGCAGAAATATTCCGTATATTTCGTTGTTGACTAATTTTTCGTCCAACTTTGCTAAGATTGCTACTCACTTTGAGCAACAGCAGGTAAGTCTAACTGAATTCAATAGATATTATCTTTTTAATTTAATATTTTTAGGGAAAATATTTGATAAAATTTATATGGCAAATAATTCATCAAGAAGTCTACTTCTTTGTTAATTTTGAAATACTACATCAAATATTAATTCTTGGCGATCTGTATATATATCTATATGATCTCTCTACAATTGGTTAAGAACTTCCAGAATGATTATTTCTTGTAAAGTCTACTAACGTTTGTTTAATAAACTATTTGAACACTATCCATGTAGGATTCGGAATTTAGGTTGAATTGTTCTTGCTTACAAATTGTAGTCTTGATCTATATGTTGAAATTCTTCTAGATATTCTAACGGCTTCAAATATCATTTCGGAAAGAAAATGCATGCTCTGATAGTACTGGTACTAGTCTCAAACATTATAAATGTTTTTGGAGAGTGCGAAGAAGACTTCTGTGAACCACGTAAGTACCGTACTTTGTCCAGTAATGAACTTAAACTTTCAAACTGTTGCTTTCTACGTAAAAATGTTCATTGTATACAGTTGTCCTTCGTATAACACGATTAATTCGTATCGTGCTATATCGAAACCGTGTAATACGAGACTCTTTAAAATTTATTCATTGTCGTATCGAAACGGTGTTATACGAAACTTTGAAATAATATAAATCAAGGCAATGTGTACCATATCGCATCGAAACCAAATTTTAAGGTGTAAAATTTTAAGAGTTGAAATTTTGCTCCAATGAAATATACAAATGAAAAAGTAAGCAAAAATACGAAACTCAAATTAAAAATAAAACGACAAATATATTCAAAAAATTATTACAAAATAAATGGAAACTGTTTATAAGGATCGCAAAATTAATTTTCATCATTCTCTTCAGAAATTAAGGTATCCGACTAGGTTGAAAAAGTGCTTTTAGGTGTTTGATGTTGGGTGTTGTTTGGGTCATTAAGGGAAAAGAAATAAATTATTGAGGAAGGACTAATGCATAAAACTAGAAAGTTTTTTAAATTATTTTTATAGCATTTACTTTATCTAACTAATAAAAATACCTTTTTTAATTAGCTTTTTGAAGAATGAACTTTTCATGATAATTTGCACGAAAAACGGGATATCTTCTAAATCCAATCAAATGCAATGAAATTTATAACATATATGCTATAAGCGCTTCAGAGTGTAACAAACCGCAGGTTTTAAGACAGCTGCATTTAATCACATTTTACAGCCATTCTTAGCGTAGAACATGCAGTAATTTTGATGAAAAATCATAACCATTAAATTTAAATGCTAATAAAATATTTATTTCTTATCTTGCGGGGTTTGTGACACTTCAGAGGGATCAAGTATATCAATGACGTTAAAATTGCATAATGTGTAAATTTTTATTTGTCACGTTTTTCTTAACTTAAAAAATTTTGCTAAATTTTCCTTAAAAAAAATTTGTTTCCAAAAGAAAGGGCGATATAAATGTTGTTTATTTAATAATTATGACTTTTTAAGTCTATTTATGTTCTTTAAAACAAAATTATACAGAAAATCAATTTCTGAAAAAATTTATCTCCGAACCTAGTCGGATACCTTAAAGCCGATTTATTTTTTCCTCAATTGTTTGAAACTCCTCTTCACTAGTTGTTTCTCCGTCATTACAAAAGTCACCTGACGTAGTTGCAACTACCTGTCCGTTTCGATATTGCAAATCTTTCAGAATTTCTCTATAAAGAGCAAAAAAACTCTACAGTTCTCTTTTAAATTTTCCGCTAAGTACTACTGAAGCAATAAAATTCATAATTCCCCTTATTGAACACAATTGCAGGGGAAACCCAGCTGAGATTTCCCCTTATCGAACCATAATGATGCTCTATTTTGCAAAAGCGTGTTCTGTCAAAACCGTGTGATATTAAATTCAGTTTCGTGCCGTGTATTCCCGGGCTGGGCAAGATCTACTCGGCCTTTCAACCCTACTGTAGTAGGTCCATAAATGAGTACTATGCTTTCTTGGGGACTTAAACACTGGGGCTTTAGATTGACCACCTGATCGGGACATCTGCTCATGCACTTCAGAGCTCAATGATCATGTATACTGGGATGGGCACAGTAAGCCCTGGCCCTCATGGGCTGTTGCGCCACTGATTTTGTGCCGTACACTATCGAATCCATGTTATGACAGCAAATTTTGTACTGTGCAATATCGAAGCAGCGTTTTACAAATACCGTGTTATACGAGGTACTACTGAACTCGACTCGCCGAAATTGCTTGCAAATATAATTAGAAAATTTTTGCTGGATGTTAAATCTCATGTAGCTGAAATTTTTGGGTGATGACAAAGTTTTTAACTACATGTAATTTTTAATTATGACCGGATATCTAATGTGCCGAAAATAATAAGACAGCTTGCGTAAAAAAATAAGGTATAGCATACTTAAGTTGCATTTCACCAAGATTTAGCTAAATGATATTGTTTTTGTCTCGTAAATGTAACCAACTATTTTTGACGAAATCGGATCGTTTTCGATGTCGTAACTTCTGAATAAACCCGGCTGGGTGGTGTGGTTGATTTGTCCCTGGGCTTTTGCACCCAAGATTGCGGGTTCAATTACGGCCCAAGTCTGTGGATTTTCATGATACATAAAATCGACAGCGGCCCATTCTTATGATTATACGACATGTAAAAGATCCATTGAGTATCTGTTTGGCTTGGGTGCTCTCGGCATAATTAAATTCTAGTACAGGTTCGCATCGTCAGAGCTCGTGTACCTCCCTCCAAGGTGGAAACTGGGCTTCAGACGTACCTGCGGCGAGGGGTATTCGCCTATAGGGTGCCGCACTAAACATATACCAGCTTCTGGTGAGTGTACTAGGTCTGCAATGGTAAAACACCCATCCGCAGCCCATTAGAAATAAAATTTTAAAAACTTCTTAATGAAGATGGAATTTTTTGGGAACAAAGTCTTGCTTGGTGTAAAAAAAATGGATATTTTAGAACATTTGGGAATTGTAATTTTTTGGATACGTAAAAATATAAGGTTGAAGGAGTTACAAATGTTAAAATTTCAATATTTATTCGGCAAACATGTAGAAGTAAAGGTACATAAAAGTACATATTGTACTTTCAAAGCTTGTTGGCGTTTGACTTCCCAAGCATTAATACACTGTCTTCCCGATTCTTCCAAGGATACGCCAAGTTAACTTTTAGAGAAACCTATTTTTATACGGTTTCTTAAATCGAATAAATTTTTCCCTTTCAATTTTTTTTATATAAATAAGAGAAACTTTCTTTTATGCCCCAAAACCATTAAAACAAGCGTTAATCGTTAAAACTTTTATCTTTATGTAATCGGAATATTACTACTTAAATATACGTGTTCCCACCGTCTCGAAGCTTTTTATTCTGGGGCCGCAGTAGTCTAGTGATAAAGGCCACGAACTCGTGGCTGGTGTGTCACGAGTTCGAGCCTAGTACCTTTGAAGCCCCACCGTGCAGAGGGAACCAATGTACACTAAATATGGAGGGTCAAAGTCCTTATTTTAGTGGAGTGTTAATTTGGATAGGTTGCTGCTCGGGTATCTTCCTCGTCACTTGACCGTGGTTCAAAATTACTAGGTCAGTTGCCAATAGCCCTCGTGCTGCTTTATAGTGTGGTTTAAATATAACTCTCTATTGTTGTCTTAAATAATCCTAGAAAAATCTTGGCTTCCACACTACAAAACTAAATCTAGCTTCAGGCTTAGAATAATGCATGACGCAGATTCTTTAGAGTATCTTGGAAGAAAAACTGAGATTTGTAGCACATCTTCAATCTTCAACAAAATCAATCGATATAACAGACTTATAAATGCTAAAATTTGAAGAATTGTTCATGAATATTGTTAAACTTGGCTTGTAAATATAAACACTTAAATTCGTATGCGAGAGAAAGTCGCTGAAGACGTGCAAGTTAAAAAATACTATGAACGAATTATATCAACTTGATCTTTTTTATTCGAGATTAAATTGCTCGGAGTCTTTAATTTCGTACTGAACTGAATAATGTACCCTAATACTGTAATATCCCGAACTTGCGTGATTGGTGGGACTGAGGAAAGTCTAATTCACGTAAGTCGGGGTAAAATTTTTCGTATAAATAGCTTATTTTTTGTTTGGGGCCGGAGACGAAAGAAAATAAATTGGAGACAGATGTATAAAAACTTGGATAACACAAATACATAGTCGCAAACAGAAGTTATTTTGATGTAGGTTTAGTTTTATCCCTTATTTTGTTGAAAAAATATATACTCTTCGTTGAATCTATATTGTAAAATATGCAACTTTTTCAATTAAACGGAGGCCTTCTGTCCAATTCCCAGCTGTCATTCGATCTTCTGATTGAACTGGGTCTTAAATCTCGAGTTAAATGTCTTGCGCATGTATTTCTATGAGTTCATTAAATGTCTGCCCCGGATTGTGGAAATCCTGCAGTTCTTGATTTTATCATGGTACATAAATTTTTATTCCTGATTAGTTAATTCCGCATGATACGTCCGGACATGTACATTAGCTAAACAGGAAGGGGTGTAAGTAATCGCCTTGTGTTGTGCTCAAGCAAAATACTAATCAACGAAATTTGAAAATCGCGTAACTCGGGTTCGCAGTAAGTAGAGTTAAAAAAATGGGAATCAAATTATTAATGTTTTTTCATATATAAAAGTATTCAAATATGAATATTATATTGTCTTCACTATCCTGTAGAGAATCGCTTATTTTATCATACTAACTTTTATACGAGTTGACACATTTTTTCTTATAAAATGTGTATCGCATTTTTTCTCCTATGCTAAATGAGCTGTCCCTTTACATGTTAAAAGGAAAACTAATTATTTCTGAAATTTTAAAAACACTATACTATAAACAAATGCACGAGTTAAAATGTAACAAATTTTCATAAAAATTTGAAGCACTTTTTCTGTTTAAAAATGTGCTCCGCGTTAAGGTCACGCTCATGTACATATGGCGAAAATAGCCTTAAAGTTTAATAGTGTGTATAAATACTGACGCATTGGATCATTTTTTATTCCAGGGTAATATTTACCCCCCTTCCCCAGCCTTGTATTTTACGTTATGGATAGTAAAAATACGATACGGCAAGAGTCTCTCTCTCCACTGCGTGTAATAATTCTGCAATAAAGTAAATGCACTGAAGACTCATTCCATTGATGTGTTAAACTGGACAAGTATTCTTAGCGTTTCAGAATTGTCTGTATTTAAAGAGTATTTAAAGTAAAATACTTGTATTTAAAGAACATTGCATTTAGATATTAGAATAATTCGCATAATCCAAAAAATTATCGCGTTTTGTAACTGTAGTTTTATAACTGAAGAGTGTTCGTAACCGAGATGTTTTTACATCTTAAAATAATGGAATGTGTAGTGCACGAAGTGTCTTTCAAGGAACAATTGATCATTGATCTTTAAGTAGATACAAATCTAAATGCTTGCTGTCGATGCAATAACCATATTAATAAGGATAATCTTCAATCAAATCGCGTTGACATGAGAATACAGGTGTAATGAATATTACTTCCATTATAAACTTCACGTTTCACGTTTCTTCACGTCACAGGGATATGGATCTGCAATAGATCTTCCATCCCCTATCTGATTAGTATTTTGGCGCTGACAAGTGGAAAACCTGAGTGGGAAAAACAAAGTTCACTGAGTTTGGTAGGGGTAATGCAGGCGAATGACGTCAGTCTGGGGGTAGTAGTCTTCTGATTTAGGTGGGAAAAGGTCCTGAGAATTTTGAGTCAACTGGGAGCTGTAGTGTGAACACTGTCATTAGTTCGATAGCAACAAGTGAGAAACATACTTAAACAGATATTCGCTTTTATAGATGAAACCTGTTGTCCAGGATTAAAACCTGGTGAATATAGCTGTTGCCAGTTTCCCGGTGCTTCCTGCTGTCAGGATATGGAATACTGCTGTCCAAGAGGCACCATCTGCGAGCCGGACACTAACACATGCACTTCAGAGCTGGACTATGATATGCAAAAGAGGTCTGGTCTGCCCGCCTTGAAATACGAAGTCCATGTCAACAGTTCGCATCAACTTGATTACTGCGATGAACAGTCCTATTGTTTCGAATCTTCCTGCTGCCCTCAAGAAAATGGTCAGTTTGGATGCTGTCCTTTCAAGAATTCGGTGTGTTGCCCAGATCAAATCCATTGTTGTCCATATGGCGAAATATGTGATGTAACTAGCAGGTATTGCGTTCAAAAAGTTGGAGAATATTATCCAGCGATGGACCTTTATCCAGCTGGACTATCCATTGATTTTGAGTAGAATAAAAAGTTTTGATAATTAAGTTCCTTGTATGTTATGTCTTTTTTTTCATTCGAAGGGAGAGCTGAATATTTAGGAACTCGCAGTACTGATGAGTGTCATTAGTCGGTGAACAGTAAACTAAGCAACCAAAAAACTTTCTTGTGTTAGCTCTGATCTTTTAAGATCGCAAGCCTTTTTGACTGGATAAGTCAAGTATACAATTAGAGTTTAGTTTCCACCAAATTTGGTGACTAATTACAATCGGAAAAGATTTTTTAAATTACCGTCAATGCAGATAATTGTATTGGGGAGATAACGAGTGAGTGTTAAATGGGATTACACTTGTAAGTCATAACTCGGTATTTGGCTAATATACACCTTATTTGACCGTGGTTCAAGAGTAAAATGTCTACTTGTAGTAATATTTGCTGACTTCTAAATTTACTATGCATTTAGACCAGAGAACATAAAGATAACACGGAATAATGGAGGGAGGGCTGTTTAAACTAGTCTTTAAGGGATCTAGTGCTGCATATTAAAGAATAAGTCCATCCTTTTAAACTTTTTGTAATTTGAAACTAAGTACGTAATTTCCTGTGTCGCCAATGTTCCATGTGTACTATTCTTACCAATGACTGCTTCAGTTATCGCAACGCAGTCGTTAAATTTTACAGCAAATCATATTAAGTAAAAGTTGTAGCTTTTGTGAACAATTAATTCGAAGAAAGAATAGTTTCAGGTTAACAAACTATCTGTTTAAACATAAACATACCTTCGAAACGGATGAGGTACAATTTAAGAGGTAATAGAACGCATCTAAATTTTTTTTTTTGGAAAAAGTAATCGAAAATAAAAAGACGGTGGGGAGAAACAAAAGCTCTTTGCAAACGAGCGTGCATTAAATTGCCGTTCCTGTTGCGAATTTAAAGATGAACATCATACCTATAAGTGTTACCTGGAATTGGAAAAGCTACGTTCATATCTATATGTTGAGGTGGATAGTTTTTAACCTTCACTTCGTTGCAGTATGAAGGCATCTCGTGACGGATCTAGTTAGTTTGAACCAGTGTCAAGTGACGAGAGGCTGCTCACACTGGGTCTGTCGGACGATTTTCCTCGTATAACTCTATAAAGGCCGTATCACACATATATATTTGGAACAATATTTTAACAGTTAACATGGCAACGGCTTCGAATAACTTTTTCCTTGTGAGCTGAAAGAATAGCTCGAAATTAAGATTTTTCGGAATTCCAGCCAATGGGGTTTTGTCTCTCTACGTCATAAACAAGATGTCAACCTCGGCTTCGTCAAATACATCAGAAATGGCTTATAATATTTTAATGTATAATATTTCAATGGCGTATATTTTAAGCAGAATGGTGCTCCATTTCTGTTTATGACCGTCAACAAAAGCGCAAACGGAAGAAAAATAATATTGGATGTTCATTTTCCGAAGCAGAACAATTGCGAGTAATTTTCCAATGTAAAGATAAGGCGCGACTGACGCCAGAGCGTGTTTTGTTTACGGCAACCCTTCACCTTCAAGGCTAATCAAAAAATTTCCCGAAATGGTTCTTCCAGACATGTTTGTGATATGGCTTTAATTCACTCTTATGTGTGATGCATAAAAATATATTATCCGTGATAACTAAATTAACATTCCCCACAGTAATAGTGGCTGTAGATTAGTGGTTACGGTCACCAGCGTGTCACCAGTTCGATCGCTAGTGGCAATGCAGATCCACTTATGATGCAATGACATTGGACATTCAGCCGTTTGCAACACTCAATCTCGTATCTGGAAAGATTGATGTGGGAACGATGTCTTTACATGTTGAGAGATGGAGGCTCCTGTGATTGGCTGACCGAATCGTTTGAAAAAGTATGTTTCGATTAGATTTTGAGTGCATGGGGGAGATGAGTGACCACTCTGATTGGCTCTCAGGATGTGAAGAGATTGACTCTCATTGGCTGCCAATGGGGGTCTAAGAAAGTAGCACAAGATATGTAGGGCGGGGCTTGTCCAGCAGAGTATGATAGCCGAAGTAACTAAGTAGTTTTTTACTATTAAATGAGCGGTAAATAAAATTATTGCACTGCGAAAATAAAAATAAAACTAATTATAAGAGTCGAGAATAATTCGTCTCGGTCTTTTGGTATCAATATTAGCATTGTGGTCATTAAGATATAACATTAACAACACTGGTGTTAGGAAGAGAATCGAAAAAGCAATTTATTGAATATGAAATTTAAAACTATTGATATTTTTGTGGCTTTCCGGACGTCGCCATTTCTCTTGCAGACCCACAGTGTAAAGGAGCTGATGTCCGTTAAATGTGTCGTCGCTCAGATTTTTCTCGTTGGCGTGGTGGGAAAGTTTGGAGATGAGGTGCCTCTTCAATAGCTGCCCTCTTTACTTGACCTAGGTTATAAATTACAAGCCAATAGCCCTCGTGTTGCCTTAGAGCGTGACGTTGATAAACACTAGCTTCCTTCCTAACAGTATTTATCTGAGAACGAAAGCGTCCACGTCGTTTTGACCATGGTTTGAAATTGCGTGGTACGTCGCCAAAAGCCCTCGTATTGCTGAACAGTGCGACGTTAATATTAACTCATGCATTCATTCATTCCTTCTGAGAACGAAAGATGTCAATTTTCTTAACTTTGTAATTTGAATAATTAAAATTTGCTTCTTAAAATTCTTATTTTATTACTACATTTAAAGTTTTTTGAAAGAGCAAACATAATGTCAGGTATAAGCTTTTTAATTAATTTGCTATTCACTGAGTGATATTATTGCATCGTATTAATTTTTTTAAATAACTTAAAACGGTTTTTTTTTAAATCAATGTGCCATTGTGTTACGTGTAATTGATTTAAGACAATTTACTGTAAACTAAAAAAAATTAGTCACCAGTTTATTTCGAGAAGGATTTTTGTGCTGTTAAAATTTTAGTTACACTATTATAAGATATTTTTCTGTAAAATGTGGAAATATTAGTGTAAAAAATTTATCTATTTAATAGAAATAAACGTGCTAACTTTTAAAATTTAATGCTGTTAGAAATATTGGAAAAATTTTATAAATTTTAAAATCTTAAACTTTCAAAGAAATTTTTAACCATCAACCATTTAAATCTTTAAACACTACACAAAATAAAGGAAGCTATTAAATTATCAGATTCTATTTAAATGATTTTAAGTTAAATGTGTGAGAATACTGTTTTGCTTTTCTTACGTTTCGAAAATCTTTATAATTCAGCATCTTATTAGTTTTTCGTACAAGTAGATGTTGCGGCTACGGCAGCCCAGTGGTAAGGGTGTCGGATCATGGTAGGCATGTCATGAGTTCGAACCCAGTACCACTAAAGCTTCGCCGTGTAGGGCAGCGATGCACATTAAATCTGTAGAGAGCTGAAACGTTCTCCCGTTGGTGTGGTAGTTAGGAGAGGGGGATGCCAGCTCAGGTGTCGTCCACGTCACTTGACAGTGGTTCAAAATTACGTGGTCCGTCGTCAAAAGCCCTCGTGTAGCTGAGCAGTGCGACGTTAATATTCACTCGAAAGTAGATGTTTGATATAAAAAAAAGAGTAAAGATGCATATTAAAAAAATACAAATCCCTCGTTTTAAAAAACTTTCAACGAAATCGTTTTATTCTAATTTGTAGATGTGTTTACATCACGCTTTTTAAGTTAGTATTCAAAAAGAGTCCATTTTTGATACTCAAGAAAAAATTTTTCTTTCAATTTCTAGTATTATCTTACTTTTTTGTAGAGTAAAATATTAACAGGTTTCATACATTTTACCCAGAGATTATCGAAGTAAAAATTTAAAATATACGTAAAAATGACTTACAAATTTTAGATGAGAAACAAAGGCTTACATTTTTTGTCTCATTTGATCGTATCTTGCAATTATTTGTGAAAATTCCCGTAAGAGATACTCCAAAAATTAGTTTTCTCGCTAGAACCGTTTCAACGGAAGTTACTTTATTCCTCTTAAACATTTTTTCCATTTGTTACTTTTTTGGCAAAATATTCCGAAGCACTTTCTTAAGTTTAAGTGCTCTAGAGCTGATTTATTTGCACTCGTGCGTAAAGACGATTAAATTGTTAGAGAAACCGAAATAGTTAAAAAGTTTCTATTGAAAATGCTTTTTTTTTATTTCCATTTCATTCTGGTGTCCTACCCTTTGAATATATTTTATGGATTTTGATTCTTTTTGAATAACTGTACCAGTTATATATATACGTGTGCATTACACGGTATAAACCTTTCTTCGCAAACTGTCATGTTGAGAAATCCCTTTTTCCTAAAATTTCTCGACATAAGGCATCTTTAAAGAGAAATAAAAGAAATGTATATTTCAATTTTATATGCTCTAAAAATAACTTAATATGTATGTCTCTAAATATGAAATCTAACTATTGGAGATTTATTCATTTGGATAATAGAACAGTAGAATTCCATTATTTACGATTCACCTTATTCCATATAGTTAGTTTCCAATTAATGTTTATATAGAGCGGTACTGATGGATGTTTATATTTTTGAGCAATGGTTGCTTACTTGATTCGCTTTATTGGCGCAAAGGTTATATTTGTTCAAATTAAACGAACTGATTTCTTTTTAAAACGCTTTTATTAGCTTTAAGAAAATGTTTATATTTTAATAAAAGTATTTCTTTCGCCATGATGATTAAAATAAAATAGACGCAAAACTTACAAAATACTATTTTTCGAATGCCAAACGATAAATTTACTCTCACATAAACTTGTTGTAGTTTCAATTGATACAAATCTTTTAAATAACAGATAATACATCGTTTTTTATTTTTCATTAATCATTATATTGTGGACTTAATTTAAAAAAAAAACTCGAAGCCGAAAACACATTAAAGTTCAAAGTTCTGTGAAACAAAATTCGAAAAGTACGGACTTAAACCTCCATATAGTGTCTGTAAAAGTTAATCTAAAAACGTTCCAAATTCAGATCACACAGGTTTGATCATGGTCCTGAACGGGGTAGTCTTGCGGTCCTGATCCGGTGTCGGGATGCATTTTTCAAGTACGTACCTCAAAGCTGTGAGTTTATTCATCTAGATAGCAAACAACTGAAAATTAGTCCCTGGTGGCTTCTATTTTTTGTATACATGAGTTTTCTCTGCAGTACTGTTCAGCATCATTAAGCTGCTGCACACAGTAAGTAGCTAGTGTCTTGTCCTGGATGTCAAGGTTTTATTCTTAAAAAAAAATTACAAAATAATAAAAAAATGAGTTGAGATATATTGTATTAGCATTTACAGTAGTTTTATTTTAAAACAAGTAATACAAAAAAAAATTAAGTCAATTCCTACTTAGATCAACAAAGAAAATTTTTTATTTTAGCTACTTTTTATTAAATAGTTACAATTAATATAAATATGTATATACATATGACAGAATCTCAACATTAAGTGGTAATTAATTTTTATTAAATAAGGTATCCGACTAGGTTCGGAACCGTGATTTTGCAAAAGCATGTAAGTGGATAATATTTAGAGTCGCTTAGATTAGAAAATGTATATAAAATTGTTTTAAGATTAGTATTACAATAAAAAATTATTTAAGTACAATATTTTGACAAAAAACTAACAGAATGACCCATTTTCAAAATATTCTCCTTTTGTGAAAAATGTTTTTATTATAATATTTTGCCTCTATAGAGCTCAGACCTCTCTACAGAGGCTCAACTAGTATTTTTGAAATATATAACTTAGAAGTGGGTTTATCCATATTTTACGACAACATAGGGGAGCAATTTTAAGAAAGAAAACGCCGATAATTATATATATATTTCAGTTGGTAACTCTGAAAATGTGAATTTTTCAAAAATCCTAGTTCAGACTCTCTGGAGAATTCTTTACTTTATAGAAGCACGCGCGCGTGAAATATTATTTTCGAAACATTTTTTATAAAAGGAGAACATTTTGAAAAAAGGTATTGTATTTATTTATATTGTATTTAAATAAATTGTTTTGTCAAATGTCCTTAAAACAATTTTATACATGTATTCTAATCTAAGTGACACTAAATATCATGAAAAATTTCCATTTATTGCAATTCTTTAAAATCATGGTTCCGAACTTAGTTGGATACCTTAAAGTATCGTATTGTCATCCAAAACAATCGTGTATATAAAACTTCAGTTCAACTGAATGCTTTATAAAACGTGAGGAAAAAAATCTTTAAGTTTTAACCCAAGTCGCTAAAAATGAAACCAAAGTAGCCGTATCTGCAATTCTTTCAATAATTAGTTTCAGTCAATTAATTTTAATTGATTATAATTAAATCATCGTATTTTTACCCCAAACAATAGTGTATAGAAAATTTCAGCTGAAATGA
Source organism: Trichonephila inaurata madagascariensis (assembly GCA_019973955.1). NCBI lineage: Eukaryota > Metazoa > Arthropoda > Arachnida > Araneae > Nephilidae > Trichonephila > Trichonephila inaurata. Next base: position 72,776 of record BMAV01025461.1, read on the forward strand.
GCACTTTAAAATATGAGAAAACAAAAACCTTTTCAAGTTTTGACACAGGTCGCCAAAGGGTCGCTAAGTCACCCAAAATGATGCCAACGTGGCTGCATTTTAAATTCTTTGAATAATTAATTTTAATCAATTTTTATTAATTATAATTAAATTACTGTATTGTCATCCAAAATAATCCTGTATATAAAATTTCAGCTCAATGGAGCGCTTTAGAATGTATTTTATTAACGATTGAAAATTCCCCTCCAAGATAAATAAATATATAGGGAGTGTGAGCTAATAGTGTGTGTGTGTGTGTGTGTGAATTGAAAAACACTACCAGATAACTCGTAACCTTGCGTCACTGAAGAAGTTCCTGTGCAGAGTACCATTTACGAGTCGTCTCGTAGGTTTTTTCTCTCTCTCCAATAAAAAAAATCTTGATGTATAAAGTTTTCCTTGAGTTTGATTTTACAAGCTCGTCACCTAATTCCATCTGGCGACAGTCAGATGTGTAATTTTATGTCAGACTTTCATACAGACGTGTAATGATCATCGATGGGAAAAACCTATAAGACCATGAGACAAAAGTTGTAAAATAATAAAAATGAAGTTATAAGTAATAATTAAAAGACCGCAGGAACACCCTCTCTTTTGATACAAAAAAAATCGCACTACCCTACTTCGAAATCTTTATGTAGAATGTATACAAGTACAATACATATAACCAAAGAAATCGAGGGAATAAAAAGACGAGAATGCGTTAATTTAGGGAACTATTTACAGTATGAAATCTGTTTTTGCGCGGTAGATAGGAACCACATAAAAGAAAACGGCACAAAAAATTCGAAAATATATATTTCATAAATTCTTGCATATAACAAACAACTTATTCGAAACACTACAGATTTTTTTTCATGTGATGGAGGTTGACCGCATAAAAAAAAATCGCACTTAGAAAAGACGCCAATTATTTACGAAATTTATAAGAAAGTACTTCCATAACAAAATAATTATATTAAACACACACACATGTAAACATTTTTAAAACATTTAATTTCTCATTGTATATATGGAGAAGTTTTCACAAAATGCACATACATAATCCACTTCTACTCATCGTAATCCAAAGCGTTCATCTTCCTGTGATGAATAAGTCCAGAATCTCTTTCGTCACTTTGAGATACTATTTCAATTGTTTTAATTTTTTGCAACATAAAGTAAGAGATAAATTTTCGCAATGAAGGTCGGTTGGTCAGCTGTTTGTAAATGCCACGATAACCAAATATGCATGATTAAAGCTCTTTTTGAAAATTCGCCCTCCTTGCGGAATTAGTATCTATTTTAAGTAAATGCTTTTCCAATATGCTGGAACCCTGTACATATTTTATCCACTCTCAAAGAACCCGGTTAGTCTTGTACGTCCTCATAACCTATCAAATTATTTAGAATGTCACTGTGTCAGTCGTCATGGTTTCGTCTTCAATCAAGCGCTGGAGCTGTTGGGTGTTGGAGAAAGCAAAAGAAGCTGCTATGTCAGGAGTACTATTCCCAATATGACATATTAAGGTAATATATGACTTTGCAGTGGTGTTACGTACACCCCGCAACCCTCGCTTGAAGTGGAGGAGGAGGACTTAGGGACCCAAGGCCTGATAAGTCAATATCGGTTACCCAATATTAGACATAAACAGGTAATCTGACTTATTATGGGCCATATTCTCCGTCACCACTAGTACTTGATAGAAAGATTAGAGGCAAAAGCTGTTGAAGTTAATAGCGTTAAAAAAGATAGCACATAAACAGGTTCCTACTGAAGCATTTATTTGAGCGACAGCAGCAATGCAGGAGAAAGCACAACTATAATAAAAAAAAAATACGTAAGGATTTTCAGTCATTTAACAGTTGTCCTCCACAGAAAAAAATGATGCTGACAAAGCAATTCAAATGTTACAAAGCAAACAAAACCGTAAAGGAGACTAATATTTTTTTCCAGGTGATCCCAGCACTTAGCGTTATATTGATTGTATAAGTTATATTATAACGCTAACTAATTTTAATAAAAAATATTTAATGTTTTTGTGCACTATAATGTAATTTATCATCCGTTTATCTAATCGTAAGTTCAGTTTGATATATACAAGCCTTTATTTAATGTTTTGCTATAAATTTTTCATCCATCCTTTCTAATGATAGAGGCTCGTTGGATATATATGCCTTACTTAAAGTTCCTGTGTTCACCCTTGTTTCGGAAGTCTAATATTCCTTAAAGAGAGCAGCACCTATGTATATCAACTAAATTTAACTCAAACTAGAGATATTGTGTTGGCAGTTTTAGTACACATGCTTACTGAGATATCTCGTAGTTGGCAGTTTTGTAACATGCTTACTACGAGATATCTCGCAGTTGGCAGTTTGGTACATATGCTTACTACGAGATATCTCGTAGTTGGCAGTTTTGGTACACATCCTTACTACGAGATATCTCGTAGTTGGCAGTTTTGGTACACATGCTTACTACGAGATATCTCGGAGTTGGCAGTTTTGGTACATGCTTACTACGAGATATCTCGCAGTTGGCAGTTTTGGTACACATGTTTACTACGAGATATCTCGCAGTTGGCAGTTTTGGTACACATGCTTACTACGAGATATCTCGCAGTTGGCAGTTTTGGTACACATGCTTACTACGAGATATCTCGCAGTTGGCAGTTTTGGTACACATGCTTACTACGAGATATCTCGCGTTGGCAGTTTTGGTACACATGCTTACTACGAGATATCTCGCAGTTGGCGTTTTGGTACACATGCTTACTACGAGATATCTCGCAGTTGGCAGTTTGGTACACATGCTTACTACGAGATATCTCGCAGTTGGCAGTTTTGGTACACATGCTTACTACGAGATATCTCGCAGTTGGCAGTTTTGGTACACATGCTTACTACGAGATATCTCGCAGTTGGCAGTTTTGGTACACATGCTTACTACGAGATATCTCGCAGTTGGCAGTTTTGGTACACATGCTTACTACGAGATATTCTGCAGTTGCAGTTTTGGTACACATGTTACTCGAGATATCTCGCAGTTGGCAGTTTTGGTACATGCTTACTACGAGATATCTCGCAGTTGGCAGTTTTGGTACACATGCTTACTACGAGATATCTCGCAGTTGGCAGTTTTGGTACACATGCTTACTACGAGATATCTCGCAGTTGGCAGTCAATGGGTTAAATTTGATCTTTATAGGTGAGAGATTTCAATACACATTGCCTTAAAATTACGCCGGAGTTTTTGACGATGGTCATAATTTGGTCAAATGACAATTCGACCGCAAATATATAACACATTGTGTGTCGGTAAAAACTTGCTTACGGCCTTGATGGTAGCTTGGAGCGACCTTTCACGAGTTCTGCTTTGAGCTTATCCAGATCATGTTATATGTTTCTAATGTGAAACGTGGTTCTTCACATCAAAGCAAGGTTTTCCAATGTGCAAAATTGAATTACCATGCTCATGAGCTAGAAATACATGAAACCTCCAACAATGTTTATAAGGTCGATTTAAATTCATCTAAAATCTTATCCCACTATAGACATTTGATGAAAACCAAACGTATTTCTCTTCTCAAATGTTCATTAATCATTGTCAATAAGCCAATGTATTTACCCAGGTTGTGTTAAGATAATATCAGCAAATAAGTACAGGAATATACCCGAAACATAAGGGATAGTTGGGTCTGAGTGATAACCGTTTAAGTCTGGGTATATCTTCGAATAGAAATACAAATAAAATATTTTTAGTCGGGGCTGGAGACGAAAGAAAATAAATTAGAAAAAAGTTTCGTAAAAGATAGCACACAAATACAAAATCGTAAGCCGAAGTTATTTTGATGTACTAGAAGGTTTCATAAAATCTAAGTAAGTAATTTGCCGGCTCAAATATTTATTTTCTTCCATAGAATTTTCTCGTAGCATGCCAATAATTCTTTTTATTCCTTTTTTTTTTAAATATACTATTCGTAGAAGTCTGCGTTTTCTAAAGTTTGTAACCCTTTTCCAATAAAACTGAGGCCTTCTGTGTCAGATTCTCAACCCACCGTTATTCGATCTTCTGATTGCACTGGGGCTAAGGAATCAAGTTCTTCAATGTCTTGCTCATGCATTCTTCTGAGCTCATTGATTGTCAGCACCTGATCGTGAAAATCCAGCAGTTCTTGAGCGTCATTACTATCCACTTCTAAATTTATTTGATTGGCAAAAATCGTCAACTTTTTCAATCTCATTACCAATTTCATCAAGCTCTGGCACTGATTCCACCAAAGAGTCGGTGATAAAAAAAAGACAATTTTTTCCCGACGCCCTTTTTTATGAAACTTCATTCTACACACACTTCATAGGTAAGAAATAACACAAAATAAATTATTACGACTGAGGATAATTCCGCGAGATCATGTGTATTAGCCGAAAAGGAAGCGGGAATGAGTAATCGAGTTGTATAGTGCTCAAATAAAGACGAATCCAGATTTGAAAATTGCGTAACTGCGGGTTCACGTGAGTCGGGGAATAACTGTATTCTCTGAATTCTCAGCATGCAACTACAATGAAAAATGTAGTGTGTTTTTATCCTGGGATACATATGAAATACGAGTGAAAGAACGGAAAGCATACAATACACAAACAGAAGAATATAGACATTTATTACAAATGAGGATCCCAGCATGTAACGAAAGGGGTGCACTGCTTTCCATTCGAGACGGGAATCCATTATAGGCGAAAGTCTGACTTCTTTTCCCGAAGAAAATACACTCACAACCATGCCCTACTCGGGATTCTAACTCTAACCCACTCGATAACAAGCCGAAGGTGATATCCACCATACTGGTTGGGCGGCAATGAAAAATGTTGAACATTAATATTACAAATTTCAAAGCTTATGCATTTTTATACAACTTTTTCATTATCTTCATCTTTTAAAATAGTTTTCGTCTTTTAATCGTATATGAATTCCAGGATTGAGTGATTGGTTCATGAACCTTTTTAAAACGTGGCGATACATATGATGTACTATGCTTTTTTTTAACATTTGCTTTGGGTGTGGAACAAATGCCTTACCAAGGTTTCGGATATAGTTCTATCCCTCCCCTCCCCAGAAAAAAAAGAGGAGGGAATGAGAAAAAGAATGAGGCAGAAGTAAAGTGAGAACAAATTTTGTGCGGTAGAGCATATGTTGTACATTTCCGAGTTTTAAAGGTTAACTTCGTGGTAGGAATAACACGAGGGCTGTTGAAAATGGATTTCGTAATGGTGAATTACTTTTAGGAGTGGGGAGATCAAAGCTCGAATGAGGTCCTTAATCTTCATATCCGCTATAAGCCGACACTAAAACGACACCCAAGAGATTTCCGAGAGATTTGACGAGTAACAAACCCGCTGCCTGAAGGTATTTGAAAGTAAAAAACTTCGTATGCCTGGATTATGAGTTCTCAATTCTATCTATCGGTATTTTCCGGTGTTTCTTCTTGGCCGCGGTAGCCGAGTGGTATAGGTATCGGACCGTGGCTTGCCTTGTCATGAGTTCGAGCCCAGTACCACTAAAGACCCGCCGTGTAGGGCAGCGATGCACGTTAAATCTGTCGAGAGGTGAAACGTCCTCCCGTTGGTGTGGTGTGGTAGTTAGGAGAGGGGGGTGCCAGCTCAGGTGTCGTCCACTTCACTTGACCATGGTTCAAAATTACGTGGTCCGTCGCCAAAAGCCCTCGTATAGCTGAACAGTGCGACGTTAATATTCAATCAATAAATCAAACCGGTGTTTCTTCCTACTATCGTTTTACCAATAATACAACTAAAAACCTGGATAATTCATTTGCGTATTTATAAACTGATAGTTTAATATTAGAGCAAAACTTTGTTAATGTAATATTAAACGCTTTGGGCGACAAACCTTGCAATTTTGAATCACTACTATAGCTAAGGCAAGACTTTGAAGAACAGCTCTATTTAATATACGACAGTCGTCATGACTAGTCTTTATTAGGATCAAGGCTGGAACAGCGCTGAATCATGGCTGTTCAATAACCACAGCAACTTAACACTACTTAGCTGTATTGATATTGTGTGACTCCTTTCGTGATAATTCAATGCGTTTTACACTTACTAGTGATCGAAAGATTTCTTATGATGTATTCGGTTTTAAATAAGAAATTACTTCTATACAAGTAGGTATTTAAAAGTAAATGCCGTTAAAAACACGGTTAACAGTCTCAAGTCCTATTATTTTTCAAGAGAAAGTCCTTTTCTGCTGACTTCTCTATGCAAGATTCAGTTTGCTTGCTCATCTATCCCTATCAATTGTATAAATCAGCAATTCTCAAACTGTAGGGCGTAATAACCTTATGTGGGTGTGCAAGCTTATTGAAAAGCCAAAAATAAAAGATTATTTAAAAATTATACTAATTTACCGAAATGAGGCAAAACAAAGTAGTTTTGACATAATAAAAAATAAAATATACAATTACACTGATATAATAGATATAAATGTATCAGTACTGCCCTATGTATTTGATAATTAATTTATTAATACTTAATTTAGAGCCAAGTTTAATAATTGTGACTCCCATGAGCTGGTCTTGGCTGCCGAAGTTTTTCAGAGGAAGATTTAATATTAGAAATTGACACTCCCGAAAGCCCCGTTTACATGGACCAAAATTGCCGGCAATATTCCGGCATTGATCCTCAGTAGACCCGTTTACACTACGAACCGGTATTATACCGGTTTGAAAAATGGATTTGATTTTTGTACCCCTTTCGAAGTAGGTTAAATGTGGAGAAAAGAGTTCATTTTCACATTTCCCCATGATACATTGTGATCGAAAATCATTTATTCAAAGATGGCTGCTGTTATTGATTGTACACGTTGGTCCACTGAAGAAATAAGAGCTTTAATTAACACCTGGGGAAATCACAAGAAATGAAACAAAAACTCGATTGAACTATCCTAGATTTGGAAATGTATAAAAATATTTGTGATGAATTAAAAAAAAGCTGGATATGATCGGACAGTTCCACAAATTCATATAAAAATAAAAGCTTTGAAACGGGACCTTTTCGGTGGTAATTTGATATAGGAGTGCTACTCGCCACTTTGTTGTTTATGTTAGGCGAGATAATAAGGATAGGCGATAACAATACAATATGGTTGCCTTTATATTTCTATTGTTTGGCGATGGGTTTGCCATGTGAATGATGTTTATTATAGTTAACTTTTATTGGTTTCTTATTTCTCCTAGTAACCATTGTATAACACCTATCAACCAATCACCAGATTCAAATGTAAACGGCTGAAAAAAATATCAGTAAAAAGCTGGCTTTTCTCCCCAACCGCAATTCGCCGGCAATTTGAGGGTTTGCATGTAAACGAGACCTATGTCCGATACGTTGGCAGATGGTTTCACAGATGTCAGCGAAAATGCCAGATGTGATGGATATAAGATAAAGAGCAACAGAGACAAGACTATTTTTCTAATGGCATTTGTACTTTTAGAAATGGATGACTGAGAAGTTAAATATTTAATTTAATTAAAATTATTTTGCAATCTGTTCCAATTTGAAAATGAGAAAGGAAGAGTAACATACTTATCTAATCACTTTAAAGTATCTTATTGTATCTAATTACTTAAGAGTAACATATATAAAATATAATATACTTATCTTGATAATTGTATAGTTTATAATTATAAAGTCGTATATATTGTTGCTTTAGCGTCAAAGTACATTACTATTGCATTCAATTCATTGTTATTGCATGTGGGGGGGGGGAAGCGATAGAAATTATGATTGAAAATTAAATTGGGTCACAAATAAAAAAAGTTTGAGAAGCACTGGTATAAATACTTTATATTGCATTCCTCAATTCTGCAGAGAGGCCAGGTAGCTTAGTGGTCATGATCACGGGATCGTAGCCGGTGTGTCGTAAGTTTGAGCCCTAGTACTACTAAAGGTCCGTAGCCAATAGTTCTCTCGTTTATAGTGCTACGTTAATAAACAAGCCAAGAGTCTTGCATTGGTCGTGCGAAGTCCCAGAGACGTATGTCATGTTTAAACGACTTAAAAGCTATATTATTCGTCTAATTTTCCGCATGAATTTATTGTAATCTTTAATGGTATGCTATGTCACCCAAACACTGTAAGGTTAAGTTCTAATGCCAGTGGAAAGATACCCACATTTAAAATTAAAGTTCTAAAGTTTTAATTATTAGAGGTGAGAATAGAACGAGTATTTTTAATTACTCGTTCTATTCAGAAAGGAATAGATTTTGCAATTCTTCACAAGTTGGGCACGAATTGTATTTAACCAGTTAACTGTGGCACTCCAGTTTGAGAGTGCGCCATTGTGTGTGTGTTAAAATCAAGCGATGACAAGCATACTCGTCAATCACAGAGTTAAGTTGCGCTGTTAAAATATTGGATAAAAAAATGGATTTATTTTATAAAATTGCCAATTTTGTTACTAATACTTATTATACTACGGTCGGGGCCGGGGGTCTGTGTATGAGCCTGTAAAGTAATTTAGCTTGATCGCGGGTTCCTGAGACCGACGGTCCTTCCGACCTTAAGGTATCCGACTAGGTTCGGAGATAAATTTTTCAAAAATTGATTTTCTGAATAATTTTATTGTTTTAAAGAACTTAAATAGGCTTAAAAAGTCATAAATATTAAATAACTAACATGTACCGCAATCACTTTTTTTTCTTTTGAAAAAAAATATTTTTAGGAAAATTTAGCAAAATTTTTTAAGCTAAGAAAAACGTAATAAATAAATTGCACATTATGTAATTTTAACGTCATTGATATACTTCTTGATCCCTCTGAAGTATCACAAACCACAGGATAAAATATAGTTTAAGAAAATAAATATTTTATTAGCATTTAAATTTGATGGTCATGATTTTTCGTCAAAATTACTGCATGTTCTAAGCAAAAAGTGGCTGTAAAATGGGATTAAATGTAGCTGTCTAAAGACCTGCGGTTTGTAACACTGTGAAGGGCCCATAGCATATATGTCATAAATTTCATTGCATGTGATTGGATTATTTAGAAGATATCCCGTTTTTCGTGCACAAATTATCATAAAAAGTTCATTTTTCAAAAAACGAATTAAAAAAAATATTTTTATTAGTTAGATAAAGTAAATGCTATAAAAAGAACTTAAAATACTCTCTAGTTTTATGTATTAGTCCTTCTTCCTCAACAATTAATTTCTTTTTTCCCTAATGACCCAAACAACACCAAACATCAAACCCTAAAAAGCACTTTTTCAACCTAGTCGGATACCTTAAGTTTTTAGGGATATCTATGAATTTTAGTGACCATCAAAATTCTCGAACAGAAACCTAAGCACACAGATTTACTTCTTCCTTCTCTGACAAACCATTTTCTACTTGTCTTGACACTTAGACGTTCTGGAGAGGTGATGCAGGGTTGACCATACTCTTCTTATCATAAACCATTCTTCCTTTTCCCACCTCAATAATAAAAAAACTGTTCTTTAGTTAACACGGCACTGGGCTCTAATGTCAGCACATGGTTCTAACATCAAACAATTGGCAATCTCGATAGCTAGGTAACATTTTGCCTACAGCTATCAATGAGTTAAGCGCTTAGTCGGCATCACGCATTTGTCTCTTGGCTGACTGTACCTCAAGGGACCCAATTTCAATCAGATTTCTAACCCCTTTCAGGCTAACATCTAAAAAAACATCATCATCGCACATGGCATTACGAACGCATGAGTTCATTTTAAATTTTTCATATTTTTTAAATTATTTGTTTCACTCCAGACTGGCCTGAAAATAATATTCTAAATATCTTGAAATTTGAGAATGTATTTTGTTTTTCTCAAAAATTACAATTTAAATAGCCAATGGTCACTACTCTTTACGCATGACGAGTATACTCGTCAATACACAAAATACTGTAACTTCTCCATGACGAGTATACTCGTCAACCACACTTAACAAGATAAGCTGGTATCTTCACCGCTTTGATCCCCTTCGATGAAGCAAATATGAAACTAAAGTCCTACCAGCCAAGAACTGTTATGCTGAAATATGCATCGGATACTTGATGCGTGACGAGTGAGTGTTTATTACCGTCGCACTATAAAGCAACACGAGGGCTAGTGGTGACTATCCGTAATTTTGAACCGCGGTCACATGACAAGGCTCACATCTGAGACATCTTCCCTTCCTAACTATCATATTGCGCTAACGGAAGGATTTTTACCCCGAAACAAGACAATGATTGCTTGGGATATACCTCATTACTTCGAACTAATAAAATACATCTTCCACACTCAGAGGCGGTTAAGGGGCTCCAAACTTGATAGATTCCAGTTATAAATTCAATGTGCAGCAAAAAGATCCTAAATCGATATTGCAGCCCCACTGATTTCCACCAGTGGCGTTACCGAGAATATTAGGGCCACCCTACAAAGTCAGGTTTTGGGCTACAAGCTAGATCTTACAAAGTACTTCGCGTCCAGTCAAGCTTTGAGCAGACTAGAATCCTCCCCCTCTCCCCCCAAATACGAGGGTGTACGTGACGCCACTGATTTCCATTGATTTGAGTCGTGTAGCAGCCACAACCATCTTTCTTCCGTATATCTGTATTGCTGCAGTCTGTACAAAATTTTCACATGCATTTTTTCTTTTTGCACAAATTTTATTTCGGACAAAGTATACTATTCAAGTCAGACAAGTTCATCTTTTGTTCACAATCGTGTTTATCTACTCTTAGATACATCTAACACTGATGAAGAAAAAAAAATCCCATCACCTGAAAAAATTATTGTAGACTAATGAAACTTCGGCAATATATTTGCCTTGGTAATATATTTAATTGAAAATAGTTTCAAGATCACAGGTTTATATAAGGGCAAGGAAAGCCATTTAAAATCTGACATGATGGTACATTATAAAAGGTGTAACTGTCATAATTTTAAATCCAAGCGTGCAAACGTGCATGTAATGTGTCGTACAAGCACCGGATATCGGTTTGTGGGATGGAATTGCATACCTGTTGCTCCTGGTAGGTCAATATAATGTTTAATACTGATTGTGGATGCTTCTGCCGTTGCCATCCAATGATGTCTCATTCGTGTTCGAATGAAGTAAGATCTGGTGATCTAGCAGGCCAAGGTAACATGTTGAAACTATATAGAGCATATTGGGTTACAACTGAGTATGCGAGTGCACGTTATCCTGTTTGAAAACATACTTTGAATGATGTTTATAAATGCCAGTGCAACAATTTGTATCACGAGAATGACGAATGCAGTCAGGATGTGTGAATTAACCTCAAGAGTGCTCCGGTAATCAAAGAAAATTTCACGGGCCAGATCATAACTCTAGGTGCACGTTCAGTGTGTCTAGACCGCAGAAAGGTGATTTGCAGGTACTGACCTGACCTTCTGATCAATATATGGCCATCATTGGTACCAAGGCAGAATCAGCTTTGATCGGCGAACACAACACATTGCAACTCCGCTCTTCAATGATCTCTAGCGTGAAATATCTGAAGTCTCAGATATCGTAATTTGGAGTAAATGGTATGAACGCTACAAGGCGTCTGGCTGGGCACTATTTCGCAAACGATTGATTTGTTACAGTATCACTCTGGTGGGGAAAAAACCCTGTAATTTCTGTTATAGATGCCCTACCATGTTTCCCAGCCTTGTGGTGAATACGGAGGTCTTCTTTGTCAGTGGTGAACCGAGCGTGGTTGGACCATAGTTTTCTTGAGGCCTTCCCGAATCACAGCAAACAAAAATCATGTACAGTGGATACATTTGTAAAGTTGCTCCCCTCGGGTGCCCTTCTCCTTGATTATCAGCGTGAGCTAGAGGTGTAGGGAATAAATGAAGAACTAGGAGCTGACGTGATCTTAATATGACTTTATTAAGATCTTAAACTTAAACCTTTAACAGATTAGATAATAATAATATATGGGAGAGAACCTGCGATGACTGAACACACAATATATATATATATATATATACCAAAATAGCACAACCCGGACCACTACAATAACAAACTCGCCTATGCTTAGTTATAATTCTATCATGGATCCGAATATTAAATAGACACTCCTACCTTAATGTCGAATGAAGTAACGATCAATCTGATTCTAGTTGCAGTTGCGGTTTACAGGAGTGCAATGGTATGCACCTTGACCTAAGGGCTGTTTGTCACGGAATTCCTCTGTAGGCTGTCACTTAATCCTTCAAAAACTATTCACACTTGAATCACGGACTATTATAAATTCCCCAAATTCCACCCGCTTACTCTAACTTCTGTTAAAAGTTTCCCAATTTGCTTTCCTTCCCCTTCACTTTGGGTTTGGTTGGAAAAGGGCCTTGGCGCCAAAACCCAAAGGACTTTTTGAAAAACGCGGAGTCCGTCAAAATTTTGAAGTTTTTCTGAAACGTCAAAAAAAAATTCATTTTTTTGGCCTATTTCTACAAATCAGACTCAACCGTTGATAACGGTTTTTTGTATTTTAAAGTTTTTTGACTAAATCGATATGAAATTCAACAGTAGCATTCACGAACTTCATAGTGTGTTCTTAAAGTCCCCTTGTTTTCCTTTTCTGAGTTTTAACAACAAATCCTGTGCCTGACGCGGAATTTGAACCGAAGTCATCTTTTAGGTGTATAAACACGCCTACCAAATTTCGTTGATTTAGCACAATTCTTTTTGGTGTTGAGATTTTTATTTCCATCGGTGTATTTTATTAATGGAGATAAATGAAACAAAATGAAGTTATATGATAAAAGATATATCTAGCTCAAAGCAAACTACTTCAAACTAGTTGAATTTAGGTCTTAATATCAAGATAAAGGTTAATATAAGCGGCCCTGGTTGAAATCTCTGATACGAATGAGGAAACTTCTCTTTGAAACAGAGGGACAAATATGAAACTTCCCTAATAACCATGATTCGAAATACCCCCCTCGGGAGGCTCACCTTCTTTAGGTGGTAGGGGGTTCCAATCCCGAGGTCCCCTGGGATTTTCCTTTTCCCAAGGGTTAACATTTTTTGGTAAACACGGACTTCACAAACCCCGGGGTACCCTAGTGATCCTTCTCTATTTTCGACCCTTTCTTTTTCAACTTCGTTTTTTTTATTTTTTCCCCCATCCAGACCTCAGACCATATTACAAATGAAATAGTTCAAATTTATTTTTTTCAATAAAAAAAACTAGCTTTTTTCTATTAAATATTTTGGTTTTTTTGTATTGCGTTAATTAATTTTTTTTTTCGTATTTTTCCCAATTTTTTTGATTATGTTGTTTATTTTGTTCTTTAACACGTTGGTTAAACCCCTTTTTGCCGTGTGCGGCGCCCCGTAAAGAGGAAAAATGGTGTTCGGGGATCCCTGTTTTCCCCTTTTGGCCCCAACCTTCAGGGGGGGAGGGGTGGCGGGGACCCGCCCCGTCAATCGGCTGGTGGTACCCTCATCGGTGTCCCCGAAGAAAACCGCGAGAGTTATTTGGGGAAAAAGGGGGGGTTTGGACCCCCCTTGTAGCATTATATTCTGGGGTACCCCCAGGTAAGCGCAGTGCCTTTTTTTAGATGACGACACTGCCCCCCCCGTTGGACTCCGTGGTGGGTGGGGACGCCAGGGGCAAAAGGGTTTTTCTCCTTTATGGATCCAATACTGCTGTGCCCGGGTAAACCAATTTTTCCCAACCCAAATTACCAGATTTCGACTCTACCAGATTTCTTTTTTTAATTTTTTTTACCGAATAATGAAAGGACAAAATTGCCTTTTTTTATACAGAAACCGTAGGGAAAAGTGTTCAACCTAAATCTGTTACAAGATTAAGATCCCGGGGATTTTCTAATTTAAACACCTCTCCGTACAAACAAATTTTTTCCTTCCAAAAAAAATTTCTCACCTGTAAAAAAAGTCCACATAAAACCTTTAATTTGCCGTGGTGTTTTTTAACCTACCTGCACCACCCCCCAAGCGGAAACTTTTAGGGGTTCTCCGATCAGGGTGTTATTCAGGTTTGAAGCCTAAAAAGATACAACTGTTATTGGACCAAAATTAATTTTTTAAATTTCAGCGCCCCCCACTACTCCAAACCATTAAAACTGGCTATTTGAATTGTAAAAACCCCAATACATTCCGAATCCTCTACGCTGTTTCTGCCGAGGTTCTACACCTCAGACTGCCCTGTAGAGGACAATTGACGGCTCTAGATATACGTTGGACATGCATACCGATTCAGTCTGGAGCTTAAAAAGCGTCAATTGTTCACAGCCAATTCCGCCGATTCTAAACTTTGTCCAAAATGGAAAACAGAAAAAAAAATCCAAACAATTAAAACAAAAAAGAAACATATATTTAGAAGCCCCCAAAATTAAAAGGCACACAACCGTCTCAAACTTATACTCAGGCTACCAAATCCATAATTTAAACAATTCCCACCAAAAGAGAAAAAAATTACAAAAGTAAAATGCCCACCTTTAAAAAATTTCTCCAACCCTTTCATCCCTTCCTAAACCAAATACATCTACCACCCGGCTGTTTCCCCATCATCCTCTCAACTCAAGCACAACTTCTTCCTTCCACATCTACAGTGTCAATATCAGCTACAGTGTCAAAGCCTGAACCACCCATTCCTATATCAACGCTTACCCCGAATAATATGTTCACCCTGATTGAATCTCTTCCTCAATAATATCCACTTCCTCATATCCAACCTCGATATTCAACCCCCCACATCCCTACAGTACGGTTCCCCAAAAAAATTTAAAACCCGTATAAGAAAGCGAAAAAAAAATTTCTTAAAAAATTTAAAAGGAAAAATAGAAAAAAAGATGGTCCAAGCGGAAAACCAGCTTCAACGAATACACAACGGATGAGGAAGACATGATTACATATGACGTTAGGAAAAAAACTGAACCTGATTCGTTGAAAAAAAACGGGGGAAACAATATTGAGAGGATCGTTACTATTAACACCACGAGAAGCAGAAAAAGACATTTTTCTTTAAAACTTGTCGAACTTGGTGGTAAATTTCCCCCCCCAATCTTTTTATTTATTTGTTCAGATTGACTTTTATATATATTTTGAGATTTTACCTTTTTTAACTAGAATATATTACAGCTTTTTAATGGTTTTATACTTTTAATGTTTTAATGATTGTTCGGTGCAGTTTAGGCAAAATTGTCTCTTGCGCCAATAACCCCAACATTCATTTTATTCACTCCATACGACTTGGTGGGGTTTTCACCCACCCAAAATTTAAATGTTTTTTTTGTCAAGTTTTATTCTTATTTTATATATTTCACCGTATTTTGTCTTTTATCAACATTTTTAAAATCTTTTAATGTTTTTTTTTTAAAAATGTTTGGGAGTTACCGGTTCTTGCGCCATTAAACAATACAATCACTCACTCACTCACTCATGATTCGAAATACCATACGCCAGAAAATAAATATTACCAGAAAACCATAGCAATAAGTTAAATATGTGATTAAAAGGTTCTACTCTACTAAATTCCCTGGAAAATTATATCCACTATTTCAGAAATGAATTTGGAACTTCATTTTATGTCATATGCGATAGGGCAATAGCAGAACTATCCCGAAGACCTGAGATTTATGGAACAGTTTTAGAACACTTTACTGTATTTTTTGAGGAGGGATTATTACCTGAAATTACGAAGAACGCCACACACTAAAGGAAATTTACAAACACGATATTGAATCTCTTAATTTTGACGATATGAATTGGATTAATTTCTACTTTTTTAAAAAGAAAACGAAGATACAATGAAGACCCCACTAGAAAATTGTCGAGTTTTGCAAGAAATATTCTAATGTAGAGATTCTTTTGAAAATACTTTAACAATACCGGCATCGAATGCATCAGGTGAGAGATCTTTATAAGTTTTAAAGCGTGTTAAAATTATTCAAGAAGTACTATGGGAAAGAAGACAAAATGTTCAACATGACCATATTATACATAGAACACAAGATGTTTCGGACAAAATAGATATGTCATAAATAACTAATGAATTTTCCAGAGAAATCTCTCTCAAGAAGCAGTTGTATCGAAAGGTCAGCGAATCATTTCACTTGTTAAGTTTTTCGACTCTTGAAGCCATTGGCCTCAAACATTTTACCGCCAGGGGATTCCAACTAACTTAAACCACCCTGTTCACACTCTGTAGAACGATAAATTCAGAATATGATATTAATGTTAGAACACTTTTCAATTTCCTTATGTGGTCTGAGTTTGGATCTGGCTTTTCAATTCCTACTATGAGGGCTATTTTTAAAGTAAGGACCGTTGGCGCGTATAGTTCTCTAGTTCGCACGCACGCCACAACGAGTCTCTTCGTCACTGACCTGCATCCTTTGCGAACACACTCGTACCATTTCCAGCTCTATAGCAGTCGTGTAAGATTCGCTGTGCGTCTTTAAAATGTTTAACTTGATTGAATCGCCCGCCAAGTGTGAGATACGGTCTGTTATTCGTTTTTTGGCTGCGAAAAGCATGTCGGCTGCAGACATTCATCGCCAGATATCAGAAGTTTAGGGCACAGAAGCAATGAGTGGACAGTAAAGTTAGAAAATGGGTCAGGGAGCTTAAAGATAGGAGACGAATTCATGACGAAGAACGCTCATGCCGGATCTCTGTCATCACTGATGATGGTTTTGGACCATGCACTACACAGCCCGACCTGGCTCCGAGCGATTTTTAACTTTTCTGGTACCTCAAACACAGTCTTGGAGGGAAGTGCTTCAGTGACAACGAAGAAGGTTAAACGGCCGTGAGCTCTTGGCTGTCCAACCAGGTGGCAGACTTCTTTGAAGAGGATTTTCAAAACCTAGTTCTAAGGTATAATAAGTGCATTAATAAACCCGGCAACTATGAGAAAAACAGGTAAAAGTATGTACAATCCTAAAATAAAGGTTTTTGAAACAAAATATTATCGTTATTTTTTTTTTTCAAACAAAAGGACCTTACTTAAAAACAGCCCTCGTATTAATCTACTATCTCCCTATGTATATTTATTTATATATATCTTGATCACTTTTTCAATCGTTAGTAAAATACTTTCTATCCATCCATTCAAGTTCAAATACATATTTTTTAAACTTGTAGTGGATGACACTTGATGTTAGTACAGTTTTTTCAATTATTAATTAATTAATTAAATTAAGAAATGAATAAATAGTATTAAACAGAAATAGTACTCCAACAGCATATATAGAAAGGAAAATCGTTCGCTATGTCCTTGTAACGCAATGAATAGCGAGTTGGACTTCTAATGCAAAGGTCGTGGGCTCAAATCCCACCTGGGATGGCCTAATTTCTAAAAATTCATTTCTTTTTTACTATCCTATTTTATTGGAATAATTAAATTAATTAATAAATAGCAACAAACTAACACAAATAGTCGCAAAAACCTATATAGAAAGGAAAATGGAAAATTGCAAGAAAAATCGCTTTCTATTTTGTTACTTAATAGTGTGATTCTTTCATATGTATATACATATTTTTATATTAGTTGTAACTATTTAATAAAAAGTAACTAAAGAGTAAAATTTTTCTTTGTTGACCTATGTAGAAATTGACTTAATTTTTTTTAATATTACTTGTTTAAAGTTAAAAGACATATATGTACATTTCTCTCAGTTTTAATGCTTATTATAATCGTTTTTCTTTTCCATGGTAAAATTCCTTTTTTTTTTTAAATAGCCCCTTTTACCCCCGACGAATAAACTGAAGGTTGGTTTTGCCCCCTCTTTATAACGGAGAGAAAACATTCTCTAAACTAAATTGCCAATTTGACTTCAATCCTAGAATAAAAGGGGGTATATATTTGCTGGTCAAAAAGTGTAGAAGTAGAAAGACAATAAAAAAGCCCTTATTACCCAGAAACTTAAAAATAAATGTTTTATACTCTAAGCATTGTTTCAAAGCAATCTCTTCTTTTATGAGACAAAACCGTTTGCTTGTCCAGTTCAGAAAAGACTCTTCAATTTGCATATTATTTAGTTGAAAATATACGAGTAACGTAGTTTTTAATTCGTCAAGTACTCTTCAAATTTTTAAGTACCAAGGGGAAAAAAAGTCACTCAGACGTAATAAAATATAACGGTGAAACAAAAGTTTGGAATTGTAAGTATTTAGCAGTCTATGATACAGTTTCTCCTCTCTGTAGTTTTTATTTTTATTGATTGTGCTTCCTGGATCATATATTTTATTTCTTTAAATTAGAATGAGATACAAAAGAAGAATAAAACAATAAAGCCGATTCCTTGTTTTATGTATAGTGGATTTGCTTTTTTTTTATTGCTACAGTTAAAAGTTACTTCCTTTCCCCCTTTTCTTTTACCTTTTTTTGCATTATGTGTTGCAGTTAGTCAGTTTATTGTAAAAGAACTTTGTAGGATATTTGTTTCATGTTTATAGCTGGAAAAAATAAGACTTTTTGGAACATAAAAAAAAATTAAAAAGCCAAACACAACTAATGTAAATAAAAGATTTAACTTTTGCTTTTCGCAATGACAAGATCAATTTATCATTTTTTAAAATTATATTTTAAGATATCGGTTTTAATTTTGAACTATGTGGATGCTTTTTCTTTATTATTGTTATAAGTTTCAGCATCGCAAAAATCAAAAAAATTAATTTTATACCGTATTTTTTCTCAAATCTAACCCCCCTTTTTAAGCGCACCCCTTTCAAAAATTTTTCGAAAAAAGGTCATTCGGGCCCCATCTCGTTTTTAAGGGAAAAATTAAAAATTCGAAAAGGGTTCTTTTAAACCAATCTTTAAAAATTTTTTTAAAAAAAAAAAAAAATTAAAAAAACTTTTTTTTTCAAATGCGTACATGAACCTATCATTACTCTAACCGTCACGGCCACGGTAGCCAAGTGGTATAGGTATCGGATCGTGGCCTGCCTTGTCACGAGTTCGAGCCCAGTACCACTAAAGACCCGCCGTGTAGGGCAGCGATGCATGTTAAATCTGTCGAGAGCTGAAACATCCTCCCGTTGGTGTGGTGTGGTAGTTAAGAGAGGGGGGTGCCAGCTCAGGTGTCGTCCACGTCACTTGACCATGGTTCAAAATTACGTGGTCCGTCGCCAAAAGCCCTCGTGTAGCTGAACAGTGCGACGTTAATATGCAATCAATCAATCTCTAACCCTCACTATCATGTTTTGAAAATGATTCGTCTTTTTCATTCTCACAGCTGCCTTCGGAATTGGTGCCGGCGTCTATATTTTCCCTCACGTTATCGTCTTTCGTTCCATCCAGTGTATTTGTTATGCAACATTATTTTAAAAGTATGTATTGTAGAAGAAAGTAAAAGAACTATTAAAGACACAAGACTATTCAACACTTATAAGCAGAAATTATATCAATTTGCTTACACCATAAGCGTATAGAATTTCTTTTTTTACCCCGATGGACAGGCCTGGTTTTAATATATTAAAAGATAATTTTTGGGTTTTGTGTGTTGAGCGAGATGGACTGTGATTTTGGTTTGGTTATCTTGAGAAAAGAAATATTCAGTTAGTTTTAAAGCTACGCACAGCGCTTAGAAGTATCGAGGAAAATATGAGAAAATTATCGCACAAAATTTCTTTAGAATTTTTTTATTTCATTCACAAAAGAAACTGAGTTCTATTGAAAGAACTTTTGTAAAAATCTACGATTTCATATCGAACGTAAATCTAATTTCCATTTTTTTTTATTCCGATAAAACCGTTAAATTTTTTAGGTATGTCTCTTCAATTTCTTTTTTATTAAACTCGCATAAAAGAATGGGAAAAAGTTATTTTTTCATTCTGTGTGGTTACCATAAATGCCAGATTCTTATCTGAAACTATTCCACGTTGATGCCATAAATCGCAAAGCTACAAAAAAGATTGGAAAGAAAGTGCTACAAGGATTTATTTTGTTAGTGGAACATGCTGTAGAACTGTACCAGAGGGAAATACTTTTACCCATTATATCCCAAAATTTCCCATTTTATAGATTTAGGGTAGGGTATTTTTTTATTCTAGACAGCTGTTATTGGTTATAATGTAATCTTATTACATTAATATTAATCCAAAAAGGCGGCAGTTTAGAAACCTTATTGCAATGTCTTTAAATTTACATTTTTAGGAAAAATTTATTTTTCCCTTTCATTATAGTTTCAAAATTGTCATGCTTGACTTTTTAGTGGGAATATTCGAAAAAGAATGATTTACTTGTATTTGAAATAACGTTACTGTGTGTTTCAGAAAATTTTAAGTAATCTATACATATTCACTAATTGGAATATCGGAATGCATTTGTTTCATCATGAAGCTAGTTTTCCTCTAGAACACGAAACATAGGTCGACAATCACTTACCGTATACGAATTTTTCTTCCAGCTTATTTTCTACACAAGAAATGGCGTAGAAACGATTCGGACAGACAATGTACAACAAAGGTGTCAAATTGAAAGGTTAATTTGGGCCAAACAAAGAAAGTTTACATTTGGCTGCAAAAAATTAATATTCATAGAAACGTTTTTGAATAATACAGTACTATCTGTTTCAAATAATATTCGAACTGTTTTTCGAATGATACAATATAATAAACATAAATAAAAGAGAGCATGAAAAATTTAATGATTACATTCTGATACTTGGCATTTCTTCTCTGCTACTTCCCTATTTCGAGGGAAATTTGGATGTTTTAATATATATTACTGCCAATAGACTGGCCAGGCCGGAAAAATGTTAGCTGAGGTTCCATGAGTTTGACACCAATGGTGTACAAGATAATAGATGATATGTGGAAAAATAACTAGTATGTTAGTTTCGGACAGGATTATACCACAGAAGCAAAACTACTCGTATCGACTTTGGCGTCTTCCTTTTTGGCAATTTGATTGAAAAATATCTCCCCATTTTTACTCGTTTCGCAACATTTTTGAATTCGGTTTATATACCGGTTTCCAATTTTAAGTAAATTCTGAAGAAAAGACGCCTTTTCGGCTTATTCATGGATTGGCTTAGATTTGGAGAATATACAGTCTCTGCAGTGAATTTTATTGTTTTATTTATTGTTCTTAAAACTATACGTAAAATTATATAAGTCGGAAACTTATCACTGTTTAGAAAAAAGGTTTGTTGTAAGCAATCAGAGAAAAATATTATTTTTGCCAAGAAATCAAAAATATAAAAAATTAATGAAAAGGAAAAAAAAATACAATTTAAATTCATGGTTGTTTCGAGTTTTCACTCTTTTTTTCTTTTTGATCTTTACCATTTTATACACACACGCACGCTCGCACACTTATGCTTTTTTTAATGTTATTCTTTATGAATAAATATTATTTATTATGTAATCCAGGTGATCTAGAGGGTGAATTTTCAACTGACCTAGGATATAATTGCCCTTATCAATAGTGTAGTTGCAGTCCAAAAACTTGCTCTTTGCAATGGATACCGGACCACGTAGACATCTTCGGCAATGAACAGGCTGGTACCTTGCCAAGGAGGCCCAAAAGTTCCCTCAATTTTCCAATAGCCTTACCTTTAATGATGCTGATACAACAGCCAGACATAAACTCGCCTCCCATCCAGTTAAGAAAGCACTTAATTCCAGATATTAATTGTAACCGCCTAATTTGAATCACGATAGCCAGATTACGTACAAAACACTTTAAGGTATCCGACTACGTTCGGAACCGTGATTTTGCAAAGCGTATAAATGGATAATATTTATGATATTTAGTGTCACTTAGATTAGAATACATGTATAAAATTGTTTTAAGAATAGTATTACAATAAAAAATTTACGTACAATATTTTTTGATCAAAAAACGAACATAGAATGACCCATTTTCAAAATATTCTCCTTTAGTGAAAAATGCTTCTATTAAAATAATATTTTGCCTGTCTATAGCTCAGACCTCTGTAGAGGCTCAACTAGATTTTTGAAATATATAACTAAGAAGTGGGTTTATCTATGTTTTACGACAACAAAGGGGAGAAATTTCAAGAAAAAAACGCCGATCATTATTTCAATGGGTTGTAACTCTGAAAATGTGAGTTTTTCAAAAATCATAGTTGAGACTCTGTACAGAGATCTGAGCTATATACAGGCAAAATATTATAATCGAAGCATTTTTCACAAAAGGAGAATATTTTGAAAATGGGTCATTCTATGTTCATTTTTTGTCAAAATATTGTACTTAAATAATTTTTTTATTGTAATACTATTCTCTTAAAACAATTTTATATACATTTTCTAATCTTAAGTGACACTAAATATCATAAATTTTATCCATTTATACGCTTTTGCAAAATTACGGTTCCGAACGTAGTCGGATAACTTAAAGGGATGGAAATATCCTCTGATGGTCAAAGAAGTTATAATACTTGTCCTCACTGTCCCGACATTCAACTTTCTTCTAACCATATTTTTTATTGTACTTCTATATTGGTTAAACTCCACCATAGACCTAAGCCCCACGGTCCATCAACTGCTTTATTCGCCACAGGTCGTCGACATAGCTAGGCCCATTTTAAACGCATTAGGTGCCATTTGATTTCTCCGCATGGACAAACCTAGTACTGCATGGAGAAGACAACAACATTTATTATGTACTCGCTTTTTATTCAAAGTTTCATGACGTACGTAAGCAATGTTTTGAATTTCACACAGTCACAATTTTGATCACTGTTGTTAATTATTCTCATTCATGTAATTGTTAAAAACCATTGAATTATTGGTCACTAACAATCAAGACCGAAACAAGAATCAACATTTTTTTTATAAACTATAAACTTTTTAGAATATTCATTGATTACTGAGCTTACAATACTTCGTGAAATATTTTGAGAAATTGGACATTTGCACTGCGAGTTTTTGTGTGATGTGCAGATGGCTACTTTTTGAATCGAGAGGAAATAATAAATAATTGTTTAAAAAACTAAAAAAAAAAAAAACACGCTTTTATAGTTAATCAAATCTAGAAATTGCTGACGCATCCTTCCCTTTTCTACATAAAGAACACTTTTTTTGTTTGTTGTACTTGTATTAACCGTGAACGTTTTGCTTTAAGGTTGTAACACTTTTTTAGTCCCCAAATCTGGAAATAGTCACCAAATATGTGAATGGGAAATCGTTAATCCTGATGATCCTGATCAGGACAATAGAACAAATTATGAAATTATTTTACTGTCTTCGGTTCTTGACAAGTGTGCAAAATTTCGAATTAATCTGGCCCTTTAAAGTGGGTAAAAATTGAGTTCAAAGATTACATTGTATACAGGTGAAGCTAATAAAAGCATGTTAAGATGAGCAAAACAGTAGAAAGAGGAGCTTTGACCTTTAGACTAGGGTTAAATCTTTTAAATTTAAAATTTGCTTTAGAGCAAAAAGGCTCTTTTAAATGGAAAGAAATAAATTGCGAATAATTAAGTACTACATATTTTTAAATATATTAGTAGATGGTATATAAGGAACAAAAAACTATCGAGTAAATATCTCAAATGAAATGAAAATACATTTTTTACTAGATCTGCATACATAAGTAAGAAAAAGTTTCAAATAGGTAAGTTATTTGCTTTTATTTAAAATAAAATAAAATAAATAAAATAAACACAGATATATACCATTGCTTCTTTATTTGATAAAGAATGAAATGAAATAGCTACTATTTGCGCGTAAACAAATAAAATCCACTGATTGTTGACAAATGCAGTCAGACCCCATTTTAATGAATTCATCGGGACTGAACATTTTGTTCGTTAAATCGTGGTTATTAGTTATATCGGGGCCAAACAAAATACTAGTTTTTTTTTGCACTTGCCTTTTGGAAATTCTATAGCAAGCCACTACACAAAAAAATATCCATAGTTAGAGATTACACAATATTTTTATTCAACAACTAAAGTACATTTAGAAAATTTTTACGTTCCAGTTAATTAGAAATTTTATAAAATACTGATAAATGTTTAAAGTTTTTGATTCCTGATTTAAAAGAGATCTTTTTAGACTTAATGCAGACAAGAAAATACTGCGTCATTTATATTTTCTTCATGAGGTACTTTTTCACAGTTTCAAACAATGTAAGGATTTTGAAAATATGCAACAGTTTTGACTGAATTTTGATTATCAATTTCTGCATCAGAATCGTAGTTCATTGCCTCTGCTAAAACCCCAGTTCATTGACCCTTGGCGATGATTATTCTCGTGAAAAATAGTGGTAACCTGTATTTTTAAAAGTGTTGTATTTATCGGATGTATGAACCCCCTTTGAAGTGAATGGCTGGACTATATCCAGCTCTGAACCGAATCTATGAGTTGGTAATTTATAAATTATTAAAGATCGTTTATTCTTGTTAACTTAATTTGAGTTATTATTTGAAATGAATTTACTGACTAAAGAATATAAAGAAAATGAACCTGCAATCACCGCAAATAAGCCTTTAAAGCCTCCAACAAAGTAACAATTTCAACTTCAGTTGCCAGGATTGGAAGTCCGTCATTAAATGTACGAGAAATATAATTGTTAAAATCTTAAAATATCTCCTACGTTGCGAGGTGGATGAGAACAGAAAAGAATTTCCTGAACCTATTCAAAACTTACGCGATAGGTTACACTCATGACTCATCTGCCCTGTAGAGTCTAATAATTGTCTGCATCATTTCTCGTTGAGATTTGCTACTTACAAGAAAAGTCTTTTTTTTGTTCAGGATAAAACGGATATGCCATTTGGAAAAAAATCTTAGTTTTTTGTAATACAAATTAATAAAATAAAAAAGTGTGTGTGTACTTATGTACGCACGTAAGAAGTTATACTTCTTTGGCGTAACAAGATTAAAATCTTTCTAAAATCTTTAGCAGGGCAAGCTGGCCAGGACGAAAGGCGATCACGAGCAGAGTTGAACGGTACTAACCTTCAGTCAATCGGACCAGCCAAACCCGAGTTAATCACAATTTAAATAAATTTAAACACCCCCACACAGGGACAATAGGACCAATAATATGGGGGGGTTGAAGGCGGGAATGATCTGTCCTGTTCTGCATATTTCTAGACAAAGCATTTTCGTATACGTTCCTACGGAACACAAAGCAAAGGTTCGCTGACGCGGGGGTATAGCTCAGTGGTAGAGCATTCGACTGCGGATCGAGAGGTCCCAAGTTCAAACCCGGATGCTCCCTTCTTCAGGGAAGTGAAGAGAAATATTTTTTTGAGGAATTCGAAGGCGGGAATTATCTGTCCCATTCTGCATATTTCTAATCAAAGCATTTTCGTATCCGTTCCTACGGAATGCAAACCAAAGGTTAGCTAACGTGGGGGTATAGCTCGGTGGTACAGCATTCGACTGCAGATCGAGTGATCCCAGGTTCACACCCGGGAGTCTTCTTCTTCAGGGAAGTGAAGAGAATTTTTTTTTTGTGAGGATTTTGAAGGCGGAAATGATCTGTCCCATTCTGTATAATTCTAGACAAAGCATTTTCGTATCCATTCCTTCGGAACGCAAAGCAAGGGCTCTCTGACACGGGGTGTATAGCTCTGTAGTAGAGCATTCGACTGCAGATCGGGAGGTCCCTGGTTCAACCCCGAGTGCCCTCATTTTCAGGGAAGTGAAGAGAAATAATTTTTTTGAGAATTTCAAAGGCGGCAATGATCTGTCCCGTTCTGTATATTTCTAGACAAAGCATTTTCGTATACGTTCCTACGGAACACAAAGCAAAGGTTCGCTGACGCGGGTGTATAGCTCAGTGTGAGAGAATTCGGCGGCAGATCGAGAGGTCTTTGGTTCAAACCTGGGCGTTCCCTTCTTCAGGGAAGTGAAGAGAAATATTTTTCTGAGAATTCGAAGGTGGAAATGATTTGTCCTGTTCTGTATATTACTAGACAAAGGATTTTCGCATCCGTGACGGTTTTGCGTCACATCCGTGATGGTGTGCGCGCGCATTGTAAAAATTTACCCTCATCATATTTCTCTAACGCCCCAAAAGAAGTATAACTTCAAAAATGGGCTTTTAAAATAATTCGTTAATTGGGATTTATTATTCGTTAAATCGAGGTTTTTCTCCTTCATTTTAATAGTGGAAGAAGTGAGTGAGTAATTGTAGAGTTTTATGGCGCAAGAGTCAATTCTGGCTAAAATTTCCCAAACAATTGTTTTCAAAACCTTAAAACTTAAAAAATTTAAGAGCAGATTTAAAGTACGTATAGTTAAAAAAAAAGTAAAATTAATATTGAATTCGCATTTTATGTATACAAGTTAAACAATGTCAAATTTAAAATTCTTACGAATGAAGTGAAATTTAAAACAGGATATCGAAAATCACATTCCCATCCATTTTCGTAGAATGAGATTTCATAAATTTAAAACGTGTAACTAAAATTAAATTTCTTCGATTTCTGGTTGGAGTCATGAAATGGCGAAAAACCTGACCTAATACGAGCATCAATTAACTCCTTGTCGACATCATACAAAATCATATCCTCGTCTTCTGACGTGTAGTGTACAAAACGTTTCTTGGATTTGTGAGGTGCCATTTTTATCTCGATTTCGGGTTTCTGTTCTTTTTTGTGTGCTTTCTTCTATTTTTTTTGAATTTTGTTTTAATCTCTTTGGAATTTTCGATGCATTAGAAGGTTCACTAATGGATATAGTAACGGAACTGATGATTGAACTTCAGTTGATACTGCGACAAATTTATCAGAAGTTGTAGGAAACAAGCATGTTTCAGTTGATAAATCAGAGGTATTTATTTAGCTATTGCCAGGGGAAATAGTATTAGAAATGGGTATAGGTAACTGAGACTCACTTGGTATGGTAGGTATTACTATAAAGATGTACTGGAGTTGATGAAGATGATGTGGACACTACAGGGCATTGAAGATGAGGTATTTAACATCTGATTGGCTGAAGATACGGGTTTCAGACATTGCAAAAGCGGGTAAATTACATTTATTATATTTGGATATGTAACTTGAGCATAGTTTGAGATAACTGAGGAGCTATTAGTTTACGGGCTTCTGGATAAGAAATATTTTTATTTGTTTTTTATTTCTTGTGTCTGTTTTTCTATTTTCCATTTTGTGTATAATTTCGCATCAGATAGATTGGACTGGGAACAATTAAGACATTTCGGCTTTAGAGTACAATGAATGGAAGAATGCCTAACGGATGCATATCTAGAGCACGTCAACTGACCATGACGGGAAGTTTGAGAATGTCCGAACTTGTGACACTCTCTTGAAACAGCGCAATGGATTCAGAGTATATGGACGTATTTTAAAAGTAGGGTATCCAGCTTAAATGAAGGACGATGTGGTGTTCGAAACAGTTGATCCATGTGATCGTTACTAAATTAAATGAGAGGTTCTCATGGACTTGACATCAAAGAGGTTTCTTTTGGTAGGCATTTCTAACGTTTATTTACAATTATAATTTCTAAAGTAAAAACTACTTTCTACAAAAACCGCTACATAACACATTCCGCTCGCTCGCTTCGTAACAAGTCGTTTCAGTTCTTTCGACCGTTCTTTTTCTGAGTCCTTTGTTTACAAAAGCTAGCTTCACATTGCGGACGCTAGAGGGCGTAACAGACGATAATTGAGGTCTATTAAAGATTAAAACTATATGCTTAGTAGGAAAAAAGGCCGATTCTTTTTTTTATTGTAATTCTCCTTACCTGGGTGGAAGAAGAAAAATTCGTTAAATAGCGAAATTCGAGATTCGGTAAACCGGGGTCCGACTGTACTTTTTTTCACTCTTTGACTTGGTATGAGTGGCCAGAGTAGCCTTGTGGTCATGGTCAAGACTCATGTCCGGTGTGTCATGAATTAGAGCTCCAGTGCCTCTGAAGACACACCGTGTAGAGACTGATGCACGTTAAATCTATCGAAGGGAAAAGTCCTCCCTTTGGTATGGTGCCAGCTCAGGTGTCGTTTTCGTCACTTGATCGTGGTTCAAAATTACGAGGTCCGTCGCCAAAAGCCGTCGAGTAGCTGAACAGTGTGACGTTAACATTCACTCTCTTACTAATGTACATGATGTCAGCCTTTTTTTGGTTTGTTTTTTACAGAGATTATTATGCCCAGTTATTGCAAGTATAATCAAAACATTCTTTAAAAAAAAGAAGAAAAAAAATCCACCATTATTATCTTATTTTAAAAGTAATTTGATCCCTAAAACTCAAGTAATTTAATATTCAGACATAATTTTATATGGAAATGTGTATCGGTAAAGCTCTGACACATTTCATTTTATTTCTTGACACACGATCGGCATTAAATTTCAAAAAAGATATTTATTCTGTGACAGTTTGGGGAGAAAGTCTGTTATAGAATAAATACAGAGAGATCTTATAGTTGGAACTCTTATTCGAGTTGAGTCGAAATACGTGAAAGATCCTCAAAAGATGGTGATAAAATATTTTTCCTGTCAGAAGCAGAGGATTTAAAGATAAAAGTATAAACAAGCGTAGCTTCATTTTAATGCTGTTTTCCATTTATTTCATATGTTACGTAACATTATATTTTTAATTTCATTGATAATGATTTTCAGATGCATTTCTTAAAATCTTTATATACGTGTATAAATAATAGATAAGAAATACAAATTAAAAAATGTTAACCTAATGGAATGAACTATATAAGAAAAATTTATTATTCCAAATTAAGAAAAATCTTTAAAATAAAATAAATTCAAAAAAGATACCCAGCATTTCAACTAGCTAATACAGGCTTATGACTAATTTTCTCCTTACGTCTAGGGGAGCAATTCACGTTAAACTGTCGAGAGCTCAAACGTTCTCCCGTTGGTGTGGTGGGGTATTTAGGACGGGGGTGCCAGTTTCAGGTGTCGTCCTCGTCGCTTGATCATGTTTCAAAATTATGAGGTTCGTCACCAAAAGCCCTCGTGTAGCTTAACAGTGCGACGTTAGTATTCAATCAATCAATCAATCTATCTCAATGGTAGGTGTTAGCTGAGAAGGGGGGCATCACTTGTGGCCGGTATTGTTTCTGTTGGGTCGTGGGCTTGGGTCCACTGAAGATCCCCTCTGTAGAGGGTCAGTCTGTCGCAGCTTAAAGTTCTTGCATCAGAGCTGTAATTCTCAGCCAAATTTTTGTTATGGCACACTTTTAACGATTTCAAAATTTGGTGGCACAGTAAAATAACTTAAAGATAATTTTACTTACCTATATATAATACACTGTATAAAATAATTCGATAATAATTTACAATGTTAATTTAAATATGTACGGCAAAAACAACAATATATTTATTGAGTAACTGATTACAAATTATACATTTAATGGGAAATTTGGGCTTGATGATTTTTGATAATTTCGCTTATATTAGGTCGTAAAAAACAGTGCCTCTCTCATTTCGTCATCTACATTTTCAAGTCTCGATATTTTTTTTTATTTTTTATATTTGTAAATGCTGAAAAATCGAATTCGATCAAATAAGATGTAGAAAAGTGTAACAATATTTTTAAAGCTTTTTTTTGTGTGGCTATTATGAGATAATTGCTTCTAATTTTAAGCCAAAATGAATTAGCTGACTCTTCTCCGACTGGTTTAAAATTAAATCTCTATATTATTACGGAGTGAATTTAACTTTTTCTCTTCATTCAAAGGTAGTTCATATACAGATGTTATCCGTTATCACACACAAATGAATTACAAACCCAATAATTGATGTGGTGTAGATGTTGAGAGAAGAGCCAGATTGCATCCTCGTCATTTGACCATGGTAGAAAATTGTGAGGTCCGTCGCCAAAAGCCCTCGAGTAGCTGGATAGTGCGACGTTAATATTCACGAACCCAATCAATTTTTTTTATATCCATCTATACAAAAAATGATAAGTTAAATATACCACGAATAACTGAACTAAACTCAGTGGCGCAACAGCCCATGAAGGCCAAGGCCTACTGTGCCTAACTCAGTTTACGTGATTTTAGGCGCTGGGGTGCATGAGTAGATGTTTCATTCAAATGATCAGTCTGGCATGGGACCCCCAGTGTTCAGTTCCCAAGCAAGCTTGGTACTCGTTTATCGACCCACTGAAGAGATGAAAGGCGAAATCGACCTTGCCCAACCCGGGATTTGTACCCTGGACTTATGGCGGGGAAGCGTGATACACTACCTCTCAGCCACTGGGCTTAATACCACGAAAACTCGTAATTTATTTCTATAAAATGGCCGAATGATTCGGTTCTTGATTACTTCCCCCTCCCCCCTCAGGGTATAGTTGGTAATTTTAAAAAGGATTTGGTGACACACAAAAATGTTGCGGCACAGGGGTTGAGAATCACTGCATTAGAGTGATATGACAGTTTGTCCAGCTCAGGTGTTGGGACTGTACCATGGTTCAGAATTACAAATTCCGGCGCCAATACCTGCAGTGTAGCTTCTGAGTGAGAAATTAATAAGAAAGTAATACATTTGTGTTGTTTCTGGGTAGAGAAATAGAAATTTCTTCATAAAGACAAAAGTGAGTATTAAAGCAACATAAAGGTTATTGTTGAAGAGCCTCGTAAGTTTGAGCCTCGGTCAAGTGACGTGGACCCTTGATCTGATTTGGAACCCTCTCCAAACTACCACATCATGCCAACGGGAAGAATTTGAGCCAAGACATATTTAACGTGTATTAACCTCTCTACACGAGTAGTCTTCAGTGTGACTAGGACTCAAACTTTGCCACGTCGGACGGGAGCTTTAGACCAAAACCACTAAGTCAGCGGTTCTTAAACTTTCGATTGCTGTGGACCCCCTTTATGTATCACCCTGAAATTGTGACCTCTAAGATTCCAAAACCCCTTCCTGACTCCGAACAGATGGCTGAGTGATTTAAAGGTTCCTCAATATAATAATCCAAAAATTGCCTCTTCAACTTGTACAAATTTTTAGGACTTCTTTTTTCTCTTAAGAAAACATCAAACTTGTAAATAAAAAGAATATTGCAAAATACTAATTTCAAATAAATAATGTACCTAAATGCATAAAAATATTAATGAGGATAGTGCTGCATTTTTTTTCTTTTTTAGTGTTGTTATATTAGGTGAAATATTTGAAATCTTAAGTCTTATCAGTCAGCAGCCTTTCAGCGTACTAAAAAGAGGGAACATTAAATGAGATCCCTTCGCAGACCCCCTAGAAAGGCTCTGTAGACCCCAGGGTCCGTAGACCACAGTTAAAGTTACGCTGCACTAGGTTATCACGGATACTTCAAAAGTCAGAAAAAAAAAAATATTAAAACATAAATGAATCATAAATAGTACCTAATTAATTAAATGAAGGCAAAAAAGAAGAAACAGGCCCATCAATATTGCATTAAATTATTGAATAAAATATTATCTAAAAAATGAAAAGAGAAACAGAAATGTACCATCTATTTGAAGTTTGTCACTAGCTCCAATGTAGTGCTACTGAAGACCCAGCTTGTAGAGGGAATGATGGGCGTGAAACCTGTCGAGATGCGAAGTGTAGAGTGGAATATTTGAGGGAAGTGCCAGTTCAGATATCATTCTTGTCACCAGTTCATGGTTCAAAAACATGAGATCTGTCGCCAATAGTCTTAGTGTAGCTTTAAAGATTGACGTTATGAAACAAGTAATTAAAGCGTACGCAAAAAGTGTAACTTCTTTATTTATAATATAACTTTTGAAGAAATGCCTACTGTGTTCGTTACCGGAATAAGAAACATTAAAATTCCTTTCCTATTTTTATTTAAGGGGTGTTGGAAAGCTAAAATCTTATTTTTTTGACAATTTAAGAATTTTACATTTTCAAATTGTATAGATTTTAACCTTTCTAAAAATACCTTACTTTAATCTCTAGGGTATTTAGAAACCCTTAAATCCTATTTTTAAATAATCGTTGAATCTGGGCCACGCCCATTTTAATGGAAAATGTAAACAAAGTACTTCTTTTTTGTTTAAAAAATGTAACATCAGATAAAAAACCAAAACTGTATCTTTTTAAATTGATCCTTCTATTTTTTTTTTCCCTGCCAATTAGAATTTCATTGTATATATTAAATAATTTATCTCAAAATGTAAATTTAATGTGGGAGAGATGTACCTTTTCTGGAAAACTACTGTTCACAGATATGTAAATTTTGTTTGAAATATTTATAATGATGTTCAAATATATACTGAAATGAAGCTTTTTGTAAAAAACTCAAAAATTTATTTTACAAATTTTGAAGTAAAAAATAGGTCAAATTTCGCAATGTTTGTTAAAATACTTCATAATTTATTAAAATTCCAAATTAGCTAAAGCTCATTTCAGTATAATGAAAGAGGTATACTTTTAATTGCATGAAAAATTCAAGCATGTAGATGTAACAGATTTTGAGAAAGGAAAAATCGAAAACAGCCAATTTAACATTGTCAGTATAGAGAGAGAGGTTTCCAACTCCCTTAACCCCTTGCCTGTGGAATATTTTTAAAAAAAAAGAAACGTGCCCACACACACACACACACACACACACACACACACACACACACACAAATGGTTTTTTTCTTTTTTTTGTTATCATGCCAAAATGAGAAAAATAGATTATTTAAAAAAAAAATTTTTTTTTTAAAGGAATTTTTATTATATTCAATGTTTTCGCATGTATTGGGAATGCTAATGAATTACAAGAATTTTGGGTCAAATTAGAGTAAAATAAATCAAAGGACATAATTTTGAAGATAAATATAATAAACTAATACACAGCAATATTATTATTTATATGAAAATCCATGAATTTCATGTTCCTCAAAATCCTTTTGTGACACAATTTTCCTTAGTGTGGTACATACGAATTGAAAAATAGCACAAATCCGACAAACGGTGCTAAACTATCAAACATTTCACGGGGAAGTAGCGCCATGCATTGGAAAAATGTTAAATTACATATTATGTAGTATACGAACTGAATTTGGGCTTCATGGGATTGGAAAGACCAATTTTCATTTGTCCAAACTCAACTAGGGCATTCCAAAATGGGCGCATTTGCGTTGTCGAACTGAGTTAAAGCAAGGGGTTAAAGAAAACCGCATTCGCACAGAAATTCTTACAAAGCATACGAAAAATAATTTATTTAACCCGGTAGCGGTAGCACGGGGCACTGAGTCATCAGGCTCCGAAATCAATTTATTCTGGGATAACTGTTTATGTATTACCCGTGACCTTGACAGTATCCATTTATATGCGTCTAGATGGAAACTAAAATTTCACATATCTCCTTCTTTTTTGGGAGTGGGAAATGTATTTTTACTACCTAAAGGTACTCCGGTGGCTGAGTTCCCTGCGCGACCACTTTTGTTCCAAAATATTTTCTATGACCAGGCTACATTTTCCCTCTGTGAACAACTTAGTGGTTTTATTGCTGTGTTGTTAGACTTATTACGGTTTATAAATAAAAATTAGCAGAATATAAAAAGAGAAATGGGCCTCTGATCTTTAGAGAAGGAAGTAGAAACTGATCAAGTAAGGGAAGAACCGCTCAAATAATACATATTAATCAAGATAGTGAAAATAAATTTGAGAAAAGTGATGAACATGAAACATTTGAGTTGGAAAGAAAATTTTCAAACTAAAGAACTCCATCAAGAAAATATAAAGCCATAAGTGTATCACAAGACACACTTCACTCTGCCAAAAAGGTCTAGGCAAGAAAACGTTGAACATACTATTTGTTGATCATCAAAAGACAACAAAACTACAATAACTTGAACAAAATAGGACAGTTTTGCTTGAAAATAACATTTCTGTAATGTTAGCGAGAAGTGTCTGTGATTTGTGCCCTTAATAAAAGTCATGCACATTTGGAACTTCTTGCTTCAGTTTTATTTATATTTTTTTCTGAAATTATCAAGGAAAAATTGAAAAGTCCTTAAAAGTAGGACCTTAGTAACTTTACCTTAATCAAATTATTCACTGTAATTGCGATTTTTATCGTGTACAATGAAAATAATTTTAAAAAAGGATTGGAGGGGAAGCACAGTCACCCCACGCGATCATTAACGTTAATATCGAGTGCGCGCCTGCTCCTGGATTAAAAGTACCGATTCATTTTTCGTACAACTCCTACCACTGACAGATAAATGACGCCTCTTGTTGATTATAGCCATTAATATATACTACTTGAGGAAATTTTAATTAATAGTGTCTCTCCATTGTAGAAGTTATACTAATGAATACCTTAATTAAGAAAATTTTATTTAGAAATTTATCTATTCCGAGGCAATTAGTCGCTAAAAATATTTAATCTTTTGTTAACCAAGAGTATCGTGTTGCCACTTAAAGTAAAGAAATCAGCGAGGACCATTTTACTGAAAGCTACATTTCACTTAAAGAAAGAGGGGAAAAAATTAAGAACCCTTAAATAGGGAACTTCGAGAATTCAACCAGAATAAAGAATAACAAACGTAATATCACTTTCCGAAACAATCTTCATAAAGTCTTTGGCTAATTAGACGACACCGAAGTCTTTAATTAATGCATTTTGTGGATGCGGAGATTAATTGTAGTTTGTAGAAGTTTTTAAATAGTTTTTGTATTTTGGGTTTTCCCTTTTTCGAAAACGGGGGGGTTTTGGATTATAATATTAAGATAATTAATAAAAATGAATTACTGAAGAAGATTTGAGCTTTGCGATACT
Organism: Trichonephila inaurata madagascariensis; assembly: GCA_019973955.1. Taxonomy (NCBI): domain Eukaryota; kingdom Metazoa; phylum Arthropoda; class Arachnida; order Araneae; family Nephilidae; genus Trichonephila; species Trichonephila inaurata. The sequence continues at coordinate 107,459 of BMAV01025461.1, forward strand.
AAAATATAAAGCAAGAATTTGTACGTAGATTATTGAGAAAAAGAAAGTTTGTATTGAAAACTTTTTTTCGCAAAAAAAATTTAAAGATACTTGCATTTTTAAAAATTTAAAAATAAAATAAATTCGACAAAGTGCTTTGTGTATCCTTAGAAACAAAACAATTATTAATCCTTAAAACAAAGAATTAAGAAAATTTAGCTTCCCGTATATTAGATCATTAATTTTTCAATGAGCTTTTCTTTAAGAATATTAATTTTTCACCCAGTACCATTCAATCTGATTTCGTCAGATATCTAGATATCAATAAATAGACTATATTCTATATTATGCAAATCAGTCGCAAAGAGCAAGACAGTTCTTACAAGGATGGGGAAAATTTTTTGTCGAAAAAAAAATCAGCGAAATACGCCGCTATATTCGCAGGGAAAAATTTAAGAACCTTTCACACCATCTACGTCATTCCGGGCACAACTATTAGTATCTAAAATACAAGGGAAAGTAAAATATTAACAAACTCATTCGTCCCCCGGGGAAAAGCCGGGAAAAAACAAATCGGTGGTTCACTTCTTACCCGTCAAATCCCAATGCCTCTGCAAGGTTCAAAAAAAAGACTAACTCAGTTTCGGCGGGCCCACTCGCTATTTATAGTCCTCACATTTTTTTTTGAAAAAAACCGCCCGTCTTTATCTTGATTTTAGATTTCTCCCACTAATTTCCGAAGGGAAATTTATGGGTTTAAAAAATCCAAAAAAGTCCACCCCCAAATCCCCCAAAATGGCCGCCAAAAATGATGCCAACTTGGCGCTATTGCCAAGATTTTGCCAAGTTTCCATTGAATCACCATTAAATGTGGAACGGCTTTTGCGCGAATATTATAATTTTAAAAAAATAAATACAACATAAGTAAATTAAACGTTAAAACCCCAGACATAAATTATTTACACTATTTTAAGTATTCTTTACACAATCGTAACAATATCTATAATAGCAGATATAATCTATATATTGACATATAATATTAAAAAATATTAAATATATATACTGTCGGACCTCTGTATAACGAAGTCACTGAATCCCGGAAAAAAGTTCGTTATATTGAAAATTCGTTATATAGAGGTTCAACTTTTAATATACTTTATATAAACCACATAAAACAAATTTCAAATTCATAAACACTATATATTAAAAAAAGAAATTATTCCGTGTTTTTAAAATAAATACAGTTATTTTATATATCTTACCCTAAAAAGAAAAAAAAAAAAGTTCAAAATTCACTGTATTTTTTGTATTAAGAAAATAATTTTACATAAAATTAATGAATTTTAAGGACATTTTAAATTCAAAACATACGTAATATTTAAAAATATATTATTTTATTAAAGAATTTTTACACAGGACAACTTCACAAAAGGGTGAAAAAGGGTATCAAAGAGCTGCGAACTGGGCATGGGGGGTTAAAGGGTTTTCATTTTTTTGGATGAAACTTAAAAACTCTATTGCTCTCAAAGGTTAAAATCTAATAAACCCGTTAAAGATTTATGACCACCATAAAAAATATTAAACAAAAGGGAAAAATTTGTTTTTTTTAAAAATTTTTAAAAAAAGGGGGAACAAAAATGAATCACAAAAAAAAAGTTCGTTATAAAAAATTTGAAATGTTCAGGTTCAAGAAAAAATTCCTGCATAGAAAAATTGCACTATAGAGGTTTTAAAAATAAAATTTTTCAAACTGAAATAACGTTTTCTACAAATCAAGTAAATTAGATCTTTTTAAGCTCTTTTTTGAGACTTTCTATATTATTTTAAAACCTTATCTAAATAGAT
>BMAV01025462.1:0-21732 GCA_019973955.1 Trichonephila inaurata madagascariensis
TTTTTGGGCAGATGATACATTAAAATTATATGTCGAAATACCCGCTCTTCGAACGAGTTCTTTTTTTTAAAATCTAAAACTTTTGTTTGGGGTTTAAAAATAATACCAAATGCTCAAAAAAATTTTTAAAAAAAAAAATTTTTTAAAAAGAAACTAAATTTTATAAAAGCGAACTGAAATTTTTTAAGCCTCAGGAATTAGCATTTAGAATTAATTTTAAAACAATGAAAAATAATAAAAAAATTCAATGAAGAATAATAGTGTTATTTTTAATTTTTAAAATCGGGGGCTTCAAAATGTTTACCCCGAGGGCGACACACACTGATACGGGGGTAATTTTTGGGGGTGATTAGTCCCCCAATTTTTTTTTATATAATTATTTTTTGTTCCAAAAATCGTGATTCCAGTGAATAATTTAATTAAGAAAAAGAAAACACCTACTTTCAAGCACTTTTCTTTTTCTTTGGTAACAAATAAACAGTTTTGCCAGAAAAACGATTTTGTGGTCTGTGTGCCCCCCGGGACCACTTCCGGGTTATGTTATTTATGTTACCGCAAAAAAAATTGTGTAAAACGTTTTCATTATGCTTCATATGTTTGAGAATAATCATAAATTAAGTGTTGGCCAAGTAATCCTTCAAAGTGCTCTCCGGGGTTTTTCCCAAATATCAAAAAACTTTTTTTCCGGAAAATAGCGCAACGAAAAAACTACTTACAACTTCCTAAATGAAAACAAACACATAAGGGGGGTCATAACTAACTATACCAAAAAAGAAGGTAAACAGATTATCGGCAAAATAGATTACGCTAAAATTAGTTTTTCAAAAAAAACGGATAATTTTTTATGCCCAAAATTTTTTTCCGTTCTGGGTCTGGTATTTGTTTTTTTTTCTGAAAGACTAGAAAAATCCCCATCATGAGATTCAACAAATCAAAAAAAAGTTTTTTATTTGGTTTTTTGGGTCAAAGATAGCTAATTAGGTTTTAAGAAGTTTTTTTTTTCTGGGGGAGAGATGACTTATATATGTACATCACCCATAAATTATCAGAGTAAAGTGATTTCTTTTATAACTGAAAGTATTTTTTTAATTCATTCCCGTAAATTTTATTTTTTTAAAACTTTTATTCTCGATATGCTCGCCCCCCCTCGTAAGGGGGATCCGCGCCCCAGGGGGCCGCCCTTTTGGCCTGCATTATGCAAAAAACGTATAAATGGATAATATTTAGTTTTAGTGTCCATAGATTACATGAACATAGAATGACCCCTTTTCAAAATATCTCCTCTTGTGAAAAATTTTTTAAAAAAATTTTTTCTTGTATGTCAATCGCCAAGGGCCCCTTTTTAAAAATAAAAAAGGGATTTTTTCCCCAAAACAAAGGGAGAAATTTTTAAGAAAAAAAAGCCCATAATTATTTCAAATGGTTGTAACTCTAAAATAAGGGAATTTTCAAAAAATTTCAGTTCAATTTTTGTAAGAGGTCGAGCTATACAGCAAAATATTACCATAAAACATTTTCACAAAAAAGAACATTTTGAAAAAAGGTTATTGTAAGTTAATGTTTTGCTGATATATTGTATTTAAATAATTTTTTTTTTGTCACAAAATGTGTGTCCTTAAAAGATTTTATACATGTATTCTAATCTAAGTGACACTAAATATCATGAAAATTATCCATTTATGCGCCTTTTTAAAATCACGGCTCCAAACGTAGTCGAATACCTTAAATTTAGCTTTTTTTCCCCGAAGAACTAAGAGAACTCAAAAGAACACTTTACAAAAATGTATGTTAGATTTCAATAGATAATATTGTATTTACAGTTAATTGTTCCCTTAAAATTATGTTTTTGTGTGATAAATTTTAAAACATGGAGACAAGCATAGTCCAATATCGCAATCGGGACTAAAATATCGTGTTCTGTTTTTCCAAATTGTTTCTTTTCGAACAACACAGAAAACACTGCCTTGTTAGTCTCAATTTTTGTTGGGAGGAATCACTTTCAAATAAAAATTCTGTCAATCATTAGGGACGGGGCAAAACTCCTTCTCTCATTTACCGCCCCATGGCATTCAATAACGTGATCTATAATATCAAGCCTGTAATTCAAATGAGAGATAATTTTCCTCTCAGTTCCTGATATAAAACGAAAGCATTCCGTATAACGACATTACACCCAGAATCAATTACAGAAATGTTTTAGACTCACTACCTGAGTCAATATCAGAATTATTTTCTGTTATGAGCCTATCATTATCATTAATATTCTTCTAAACTCCAAATCTAATGGTAATAATAATAATCTAATGGTGTTCATAGTTTGCGGTACACAGATCTAGTAAAAAGAAAATTCCCGCCATATCTAGTCTAAAAGAATGCAGCAAAACCTAACCTTGAAACCTGTCTAGATATTTTTATTGTACTCCTAACTTTACTCGACTGTTAGAGACATCTGAAGCAAACATCGCACACTAAACGAGTAAAAAATTCGGGAAATTCAGAGGATTAGAGTAGAAAATAAGTGTTGCCCGAGAGGCTTTCGGGTAAAACTGGGAAGTGGTTAATGTTACATAATTCAAATCCAACCGTGGATTATTCTAACATTTCTAAAAATATATGTGACTGCAGTATGTCTGTAATAATGTCTCAAGTATTCATTGCCAATTGATGATCTTTTGCAGAACATGATTTCAAATTAGTATTTATTTAAAAAGAACCGATATGCTAAAAGCTATTTAAAATGTTAGTTTTGCATAAATCTATTCTCTTTTTTTATTTACTTTTATTTGAACTATTCTGATTATTGACTTGTAATTGCTGCATTTTACACGTATCTTTCACTTACACATTCTTCTAAAAATTACATAGTAAGCTCACAGGAGTTCACATTTATTTATAAATTATCTAATAACTTCGTATTTATTAGAAACTTCAATGTTACTTTTGTTATAAATGTGCTTGATTATTTATTAAATCATGGACTCTTATATACTGTCTTCAACTTCATTGATTTTTTTTTTCACTAACATAAAACATCAAAAATATGTCAAATAAGAAACATAATAATTTTTGTAAATCTAATCAAATCTAGACGAATTCGAATTGATTGAAACTTTAGAAAATATGCTTTAATGGATAAATTAATTAATAAATTAATATAAAAGAAAGAGACAGAGAAGTAATTAGAAAGAAATTTGCTTTCAATACTCTTCCACAAATACAGTTTTTTATCACAAAATAAATCTTTTAAAAGCTTGTAAGAAATTTTCCTTTATTGATATAAAGAGTCTTAAATACAAGTTTCTAGTGTTAATTAAAAATTTTAATCTTTAAAGGATACAAAGTTTTCTACTCAACATTTTACGAAGTTATTTGAAAGTGTTCCAATTGATAATATTTTTTGATTTCAAAACAAATGTGTGCTTGGTTTTGAAAAGTTTTCTTCTGAAGAAACCAATAAAATCTTTCATTTTTTTTTCTAAAAGTAGCTTGTATATAAAAAGAAAAATGTTTTATGTTTAGATTTTTCACTTTATTAAAAAATACCCTAATTCTAAAATGTATTTTAATTTCTTCTGGTAGTTCATATATATTAAACATTGAAAATAGTATTAGAAAAAACAATACATTAAACGACTTTGTATCAATTTACAATTATGAACAAACGATCAATTTATTTTAAAAAATCAGTTCAAAAAGTTATCAGTTTCCAAAAATGACATAAAAATGAACAAACTGTTTCATTTTAAATTAATTTTGAGATAACACAACATCAATTTTAAGTTACTTTTTATTAATGCAAAATTAAATAAGGTATTAAAATAAAAATAAAATATTAATTTTTATCAGAAAGTAATGATTTATTAAAATCCCGGAGCGAGATTTTAAAGATTAATTACTTTTCTCAAAGAATTTTTGGGCATTCTTTCCCCGTGGGGAAAGTCCTGGGAAAATTGAAATTACTTTAAATTTGATACCTTCATGACATTATTTTTCTTAATTATTAGAATCAATTCCCGGGGAAAAGAAAATTATTTGAAAAATTAATATTTTGTTAATTTTTCCCCTGAAAATTTAAAATTATAAAGTTTTTATTTAGCCTTTACTTATCATATAACCTTAAAGGAAAGAAACTGGGGTTTCGAAAAGGTTTTCTTTCTTTTTATTTTGAAGACTGAACATTATCAAAATTTCAATAAAAAAACCAAATAGTTTTTGGAAAAAAATTGTTACATAAATTCAATAAAGTTTTAAATCGTACATACCCCACGCCCCACACACACACACACACACAAAATTAAAATAAAAACATAAGTATAGTATATTTTGCATTTACATAAGTATAAATATAATTTGGGGTTTACATAAAATAAATAAGGGAACAAATGTATTTACATAAAAAAAATTAAAATAACTTGAACACAGTTAAAAATAAATATATCTTGTATACAGTTACTTTAAATAATTTTAAATGTGATAAGGGATATATAACTTGTATACAGTTAACTCGGGAGCAGTCCCCGTGGGGCCCGATACCCCAGGTATTGAACTCTCATCTTTTTCTGTGGAAAAAATTTTTTTTTTGATATCAATGACCCCAGTGTCTTCCTAAATTTTTCATGGGAATTAAAATGTTTTTGTGACATATATATATATATATATATATATATATATATATATATATATATATATATATATATATATATATATATATATATATATATATATATATATCCCTTTTCTTAGAAGTGGAAAAATATTTTCTTATGATTTTGGTACTTGGGGTGACTGAGTTCATCGCGTGACCACTTTGTCCCACAATATTTTTAGAACAGGCCACATTCCCCTATGAACGACCTAACCCAACGACTGAGTGGTAGTTTATTGCGCTTTCTCGCCACAGGTCCGGAGCTCAAATACCGGGCTGGTCAAGGTCGACTCAGCCTTGCACCCCTTCAGTGGGTCGATAAATGAGTACTAAGCTTACTTAGGAACTGAAGACTGTGGGTTTCACGCCAGACAGACTACTTGGCTAAAATATCTGCACATGCACTCCAGCGCCTAAGATCACGTATAATGAGATAGACACAGTAGGCCTTGGACCTCGTGGGCTGTTGCGCCACTGAGTTCAGTAGTACGACTCCTTATGGTTTATAATGAAAGTGAGCGGAATATAAAATGTAAATCAGTGATACCCAAAGTGGTCTATATAGACCCCTATGAGTTTATGACAACCTGCAAGGGGTCCACGTCAGCGAAAAATTAATTTGGGGGTCCATGTGGTGTAAATGGGGGTCTACGACAGTGACTCTCATTAAACAAGATCATGGCTTTAATTTTAAAAGAAAATTTAACCCGCGGTCACTCGCGCCTGTGTTTGCTACCGTCGTTACTCGTGGGGTGTAAAGAACACCCCAAACTTTTAACACGTGTATTTAAATATGAAAATTTTTTTAAGTCAATTATGATACATATTTATGAAGTACAAGATGTGTTTTGTATTATACAAATACAATTATTAAATTTATTGCATACAAGTGAGACTAACATTAATTTAAACTGAACATACAAAATTTTCATCTTAAAATGCATAACTTTATATTTTTTCATAAACCACAAGTAAAACTTTTATTCCAGAAATAAACATACTTTATAATTAATGATAAGGTTAGTTGAAAGTAGAAGAATAATATATTAATCATTTTCCAAGCATTCAGAGCTGACTGTATCCATATGCTCAATTGCTCGCAGGGAGTTCTCAGCACCCCAGATAAACTTTTGAAGGTCGTTACGTACCAATTGTCCTAGTAACAGTCCTAGTAACATCAGGCATGAAGGTTCAATGACCTAAAATGTGCAGCTACAGAAAAAATCGGGGTTCTGCGCATTTTGTTTAGTATCCTAGGAGGCTTTTCTTGTTGCTGGGGTGTACAACACCCCGCGCGAGTCATCGCGGGTTAATCAAGTGGAAACCAGATTTACCTATTTAACAGATTTATTTACTAAATTTAATGGTTAATTTGCAGTTACAAGAACCATCATTTCGGCGTTTCTTTCCAGAGTTAAGCTAAGGAGTGTAATATTGGACGTCCCGAATTCTCCTATTTTATAAATTTGTCGCACACAATTTGTCAGAAAAAGGATGTTTAAAACTGCGTTCAACATTTAAATGCCCTTTTTTCTGATTTTGAAACTGGGTTTGAAAATGCTTTGACAAGGGTAATACCACAAGAGGTAATGGATTCATATGGCCACATTGAAAGAAAAATAAATGTCATATGACGAGAGGAACTAAGAAGATCTTAAAATAAAATTTAGAAGCTCATATCAATAAACTCATATCCAGGCTCATCCCTCCCATTAAAAGCTTTTGTTTGTTGCTGAGTTACTTTATGTAACAGTTATTTTATGCATTAATTAAATTTTAGTTTAATTAACATGTGTGTTTTGGGTTTTAAACACTATACTTCACCGCAGTTAGAAATCTAAATCTTTTAAATTTCTAAATATAGCTCTATATATCAGCTGTCAAAAAGGCATTTAAGTAGATAAATTTGCAAAAATTCATTATTAAGGGGGTCTGGCACTTCCGTAGGAGCCCATGTTAAATTACGTAAGAGTTTATGTACCTTTTTCTCAAAAACTTCTAGCTACTGATAGATGAACTTTTTACAGTAGGTTATATGTACTATCAATAAGACTTTAATGGAAGGTTTTGTCTTTTTGTTAAAAATTTAAATAAATATGAATTTTTTGAAAAATGCCAAATTTGTTTCCTTAAAATTTAGTTTAAAAATACATTAGCTAAAACAGTTCGCTAGATATATCTTATTCCTTTCATTAAAATGTGTAAACATATTGTACTGAAAATTTGAGAATCCTACATTAATCAGTTTTTGAGAAAAAGGTACATAAAGAGGAAAAAATGCATTTTGTGAAAACAAGTTTTAAAGCAAAAATTTGTAATTTTTCAATGAAAGTGGCTTCCTTTTAAAAAATAAATAAATATACTTCTAATTATCGTATTTCTTAATATCATATATCATTTTAAGCATAAATGTTTGAAATTTTAAAAAATGTAAGAAAGTCAAAATCGATAATTTTTCAAAAATTCATGTGTCGGACCTCCTCAAGAAAGTAGGGGTCTACCCAAAACCGAAAAACATGGCAAGGGGCCTATGAAACAAAAAGGTTTGGGGACCTCTGATGTCATTGAACAGAATATAATGGAAGAAATGAGCATGTGTGCGATTTCTACTCGATTGAAACTGACCAAGTAGGAAAAGAACCTGATGAAATAATGGATATTATCATCACAGTGAAAGTAAATTTAAGAAAAGTGATTACCATGACACTTTTGAGTTGAAATGTAAGTTTTCAAAGGCCACCCAAAAAACTCCACCAAGAAAGATATGAAGCCACTTGTGTACCACAAGACACACTGTGCTCTGTCAAAATGACACAAGCAGAAAAAAGTTTGACATGCTATATGTCGTCATCAAAAGGCAATAAAAATACAATAATTTGAACAAAATATGACAGTTTGCCTGTAAATATCATTTTTATAACGCTAGCGAAAGTTGTTTGTGATTTGTATTATTTATTTAAGTCACGTACATTAGAAACATTTTAGTTCAGTTTGATTGGGTTTTTTTCTCAAATTATCAAAGAAAATTGAAAAGCTCTTAAAAGTTGGTAAATATACTTTCTCTTAATTAAATTATTCACGCGAATTACGATTTTTATATTGTACAATAAAAATAATTATAAGAAAAATAATTGAGATGACTCGATCACTCCACTCGATACCAACGCGACCACTATCGTTAGTATCGAGTGCTCGCCTTCTTCAGGGTTAAATAAATAATAATTATATCTCGTATACAGTTACTTTAACACATGCATAAATACAACTTTTATACTTTGACAAAAGTAGATATAACTTGTATACATATATTTAACAATGTAATCTCACTTTTGTGTGATTGAGAAATCAGATGTGACGTCATTTTGATGAAGTCCTTTTTTTAATGAAAGAAGTGACTAAAACTATATTGAGATGAAGAAACGTTATAAATTCTGAAAATTAGCATTCAAAATGCCATATATGATGAAGCACATGGCCTTAAGGCCTCGGCATCTTCTACCCTATGTGATAAATGTGATCGCCAAGCTAAATATATATTCTTAAATGGAAATATGAATTCTTTTTAATAAAACAACCTCTAAAGTTTAAATTAACCTCTTTAATGTCTTCATTTGCAGTATCCAGAAATCTGCAAAAGTTCTATTTATATTCCTAATCTCTATCCTTTTGTTGAATCACCTTATTTCTGAAAGGAATTCCTTTACATTAGCGAAAAGAAAATCGAGGGTATTTGCGGTGGTATCTGCATTAGCCAGTAACAGCCTCAGGACAGGGGATCACTTTTGTCTAGTGTGGTATGTTAATTGGCTACGGATCCGTATGTCGCGGCTCTGTCCACTAGATTTGCACCACCTCATTGGTGACCTTGACTGGAGTAAGCGCAACCTTCTGATCTGTCGTGATGACACCATTTACCCTCAAGAAGAGCAACCAAAGTCGTCAGACTCACTTGAGCATCAGCTTAAAGTTGTCAGACTCACTTGAAGCATCAACCAAAGTTGTCAGACTCGCTAACGCAACACACTTCCAGTGCTGCCAGCAACAACACGCTTGCCATATCGAGAAATATCTCGTTCGTTCGCCTATCCACCGATTCACTGGTGAGGGAGTACTGCAGCGGTGGTGTATACATAAGCTAATGGCACAGTCTCGACATTTGTGATTACGTCTAGTGGTACATGTTATGTTAACACAAACCCGTAGGTCACGCGGGTTCTGTCCTCGGATACGGCCCCTTCAAAATCAATACAAATACTGAATTTTTGGGGAAAAAAGGTTCTCTGCTATTTCATTGCTAATATTTATTCTACTCCAGCCCCCACCATTTCTTTTTATTCAATAACTTATTCTGATATTTTGTTATACTGAAAAAAAAGTTAGAGATGTGTGAAGATTATATAAAAATTTTCATTTGTCTTAAATGCTTGATTCACATATAGAAAATGTTAAATGAATTACGTGTTTCAAACATGAGGGGCTGCGAAATACGGACGGAATAAACATTGACACAATAGCGGATGATTTATCAGTTGTAAGAAGGATATAATATTTTATTCAGAATATATTCAACGAGATTATAGAAGAATAAGATTATCTTCTCTACATATAATGCTCAGGTTTCAAACGGATATTACATTTTAATGCAGAGAACAGAAGGAAGTAATGCCACAGAGTAAATAAATGTACTAGTATTTCCATAGAAACATTTTTAGAACTCCGGCTTCTATGACAATAGTTGAAATAAAAAAGATATCGCCTATTAAATTAATATAATATAACAATTAATTGCATTTATAATAAAACACTTGTCGTGAATTTATTAACACACTATTTTTCTGTTTAACAATAAATGTATGTTAATGCATTATAATGTTAAGTACAGTTTAGTCTTGTATGAGACGAAGTATAAGACGTATTTTTAGACCACGAAAAAAGTACCGATTCATTCTGAAATAGGAAGTACAACCGTAAAATATCATGGATTATAATTTATAGCTTTTTAGAATGTTATACTAATAACTGAGTATTTATAGATTTAGAAATCTTCAAGTTTTTGACTTCTTCTTAATAGAAGTTGGGGAAAAACAGTTCTAAAACTTTTATATATCTAAGCATTCTCAATAACTTATGAATTCCCAAGAATTGCTTAAGACACTTTCTGATTTAAATATTACCATATGAAATACAATTATGTTTCTTAACCAAGTATCTACTGGTTTCACAGAAATCTCAAAGCACAATAGAAAGTAAAGATAATTATTTATTTATCTATAACCATTACCATCTAGATATTCAAATAATTGTTTTGTATTGATACATAACCAGACAAATTAATTATTTTTGATCTTCACATTTACCAACTATGTGAAAATTTTTGCACAAAACATTAATATTTTTTCTTCATTAGCATAAAGGGATCTTAGTAGTAGTCACAGTAGTCAAGGCCTTGAACTCGTGGCCGGTGTGTCATGAGTTCGAGTCTAGCTACTATTGAATACCGTCGTGAAATACGTTAAAATCTTTCATTCAAAGCTCATATGCCCTCCGTTTGGTAGGAAGTTAGGAGAGGGAGTGCCAGCTCAGGTGTCGTCCTTGTTACTTGACCATGGTTCAAAATTACGAGGTTCGTCACAAAAAGATCTTGAGTAGCTGAATAGTGCGACATTAATATTCACTCGCTCCATTCTCACTAAAGAGGGATTTAAAGTTTTGCACTGTAGATTCCATTATCCAAATAGAAGTCTTATTTTGATTCGGAGGTCAAATTCGAAAATTAAAACGTTACAAAAAAGATATGCAATGATAAAAATTACTGGAGATCACGCTCAATAACCATAAGTATCTTAATGAAATTCAAGTAAATGCTGTATGAATTGATAAACTAATCGAACCCATCTACAGTGTGATGATGAACTATTTCATTTCTTTCAGGAAGAATATCGAATTATCATCAATGGAATTAAACAGTTTTTAAGATGCATTACAGTAAAAACTATAAAATGTTTAAATCATTGCGCAAAATAAATTTTCCTCCATAAAAAAAAGGAAAAATTAAAGAAGTTTTAAAATAATACTCTTATTAAATCAGATATGCGGGGATTGAAATGGAGTGAAAGGGTGTTTCTTTTCAATTCCCATTCGCCTTAAAAATTTTAAAAAAAATATTCAAATAAAGAGGTTTTTCATTAAAATAAGGTAATCTACGTACATCTATGACTTAAGGTTTTTAAAAAAAAAGCATGAACAACGAAATACGGTATGCCCAAAGTTACGTGATTTTTTCTGTGAAAGTTCCATTTTACCTGTTTACATTTTTAAAGATGCTTATACAATTTGTGTGAAATGTGTTTCTAAGTTCCTTTGTAATTAGTTTTGGTGTCGATAGTACTATCACTCTTTTTATTTTTTGTTGGGGAAACATTTTTGCAGGGTCTCTACAAATATAGGATTCAACGACTTCACGCAGTTCCTTTTCTTCTTTTGCGCCTTATCTTCTCTCCCTCGAGAGCGTTTGGAGAAAGCGATTGTCCCTGAACTTGTATTTATTTCTTCTTAGGTCTTTGTAAGAGTCGCTTGGAGAGTTTTTCGCTCTTGAGAAGTTCAATCACTTTTATTCTTTAGAGTACCAAAAGCTGCTAACGATAAAGCCCATGCGATATTCTCCAGTTGATTCATGCTCAAAGCATCATCAATGTGAAAAGTAAACATTTAATACCTAAGAAAAATATTTGAAACATTATTTTTCTTTGTTATTTGTCTTTATTGTTACTAAGAGTGAAACCTTAAGATTGGAAAGAAAAAATATTAAAAAAAATATTTTTGAGATCTCTCTTTCAAATTTATTTGGGGAAATTTTACTTCAGATAAGGTTTTTACTTTTATTTCGGGAGCTCTCCTAAGAGAGTAAATAATGTGATGATTAGTTTTTGCTCAAATATCGATTAAAATATATAAGGCAATATTTTTCTAACTTATTTTAAAATTCATAAAAGCAGATGTAGCCTGAAATGCATTTTAAAATACGATATTTACTATATGTAGAGATATATCTTTAAAAATCACGCTGACGTAGTAATTTCTGAGGATTAATACATAATAAAAGATGGGATAAAAGTGCATTTCTTTCAATCATACGATTCCTCTCTTACTATTGTAATATAATTAGAATTAAACATAAAAATTATAAAATATGTTCTACAGATTATTTTTAGTCCACTAATTATATTTCATAGAATTGTTCAGAAAACTCCAGCCAATTTATAAAAGAAAACTGAAACGCAGGATCTTTAAATTATTAAAGTCCGTTTGTTCTACAACCTTTCTTCATTTTTTAGAAAACATGAAATTTCATCATTAATGAACCTCATTGGTTTTCAACATAAGCTTTTCTACATGGTTTTAATCTCAGCCATAAAGCTGTTTTTTAAGGTATCGAATTTACGTTCGGAACCGTAAAAGTACATAAATGGATAATTTTTCATGATATTTAGTGTCACTTAGATTAGAATGCATGTATAAAATTGTTTTAAGGACTTATATTGACAAAAAAATTATTTAAATACAATATTTTCGGCAAAAATAACTTAGAATAATCTTTTTCAAAATGTTCTCTTTTTCTGAAAAAAAAATACTTCTATATTAATATTATTTTACCTGTATATAGCTCACACCTCTGTACAAGATGCTCAAATATGAGTTTGAAAAATTCACTTTATTTTTCAGAGTTACAACCCATTTGAAATAATTATCAGCGTTTTTTCTTAAAATTTCTCCCCTCTGTTGATAAGTAAAACATGGGATAGACCCCGCTTCTAAGTTATATATTTCAAAATTCTGGATTGAGCCTCTGTACAGGGTCACAGCGCGGGCAGCTATATACAGGCAAAATATTATTATAATAGAGTATATATTTCACAAAGGGAGAATATTTTTGAAAAGTAGTTAATTCTATGTTCATTTTTTTGTCAAATATTCTGGATTGAATAATTTTTATTGTAATACTATTCTTTAAACAATTTTATATACATTTTCTAGTAAATTGACTCTAAATATCATAAATATTATCATTTATACGCTTTTGAAAAATCACGGTTCGAACGTAGTCGCGTAAGCACCGGTAATGAATGAAATAGGTAGGTATGAGGTCTAGTAAATATGAGGGTATAGAGCATAATACTTCAAGCCTTGTGCTGATGAAACACGACGCTCTTCGAAGCCCTATTTCTGGAAGAAATTGCTCAATTTCTGTCTTTCATTCCGTTAAATGGAAACAATACTTCTTTGAATTTATCGTCTCGATATTTGGAGAAAGCTAATAATCCTGAATTCCTTTTTTAAGCACACCGAAAACAAAAATATTTTAGCGTTGGGAGATTGACTCTTGGAATGGCTAAAAGGTGGTTTTGCTTTCTTTTTCTCCCACAATCTTTTTTTCACTCCCATATTATTAATGATGCGGATTATGTGATAATCCGCGAACATGTAATGCAGTGGACTCAAGAACCATTAAATCAAAGTCTGAAAAACTTTGAAGCATTAAATTTATTAGCATTTAAACAAAGGATAAATTCCCCAAACTATGCAAACTATACTGACATTCGTCATGCTAAAATCTTAAGGCTGTCTTCGGCTAATGTTAAAGAATAGGACCCAAATTCGGAATATTTTTTCATGTATAACAGTACTCAAACATTACTATTATATCCTATCTTCAATATCAGTGAAGGGATCACTTATTTTATCATATTACTCATTTTTATCCTAGTTTTGATGCATTTTTTTCTTTTATAAAATGTGTTTCGCATTTTTTCTCCTATACCATAATGTTAATCTATCTCCTTACATTTTAAAAGAAAAAAACTAATTATTTAGCAGAAATATTTGCGGAACTTTTAAAAAACGCATATTTTAAACAAATACTTGATTTACAATGTCACAATTTTTTGTAAAATTGAGACATTTTTCTGTCTGAAATGTGCTCAGTGTTAGGATTCACGCTCTCGTACATACGGCGAAAACAGCGTTAGAAACAGTCATAATAATAATCCCTCAATCTCTCGAATAAGCAGATCACATTCATTTATATGTATTAAGGAAATAACTGATGCCATAGAAGAAAAGAACTTTTTATACAAAACTTAATGTAAATTAGATGCGGCATGTTCGATAGTGGTTTGATTGAATAGCATCACAATCCACTTATACTTCATCTAGGGTGAAATTCCTGGTGAGGTAGGAAATTGAAGTAAAAGCAGGTCAAAAGTTTATTTAAATAAATTATTATAAATTACAGAGCCGTCACTATTTGTGCTTCAAAAAATGGTATCTCCTTTTTACTTTTAGTCACAAATGGATATACGACCCATCAGATTTTTTCATGTTTAATCTGGGGGAATCCTTACATCAAATTGTTTATGCAGCAAAGCTTCATGAAAGCTTGTGATTAGTATTTTGATATTTATGACATTATTCTCCATCAATATATTAATTTCATCCTTATTTGTGGTAGACGATCTACCAGGGCGTGTTTGATCTTCAGGGTTGAAAGCACTGCCTTTAAATATGGCAAGCTAATTCTTCACAATTCTTTCAGCAACAGTCCTTTGGTTACAAACAGTGCATATCTTTTTAGTCCCCAGTGTGGTACTTTTGCCTTTAGAGTAAACGAGAAGCATTTAATATCTAAAATGTCCGTTTTTCTCTTTTGTGGTCTAAATATTGAAATAATAAAAGTATAATGATCAAACCGTTTTCCTAATATGCCCGAAATACCGAAATTTAGAATGTGTTTGTTTGCTATTTGTTTTCAATCATCGTTCTTATGTATTCAGATTCGTTCTCTGGCAACCTACCAAAACATCGACAAAGGCTTTTCTGAAATTTAAAAATTTAAACGCTAGAAAATGTTTTTATGCTTTCATTTTATTAGAATTATTTTTTAACTGCTCCTCTTATTATTTTAATTTTATATTTAGAGGTCTGTAGATTATTTAGATGTAAAAAGAAAGATTTTAAATTAGTTAAATTTTCTAAAAGATATTTCAAAAAATTAAAAACGAAATTATGATTTGAGGCGGGTCGGACAACAGATTACCAGACAAAGTTAAGATTTAATTCCGCTATTTATAAAAAGAAAAAAAAACATGTATCACATTATTTTATTTATGGTTATGTATAAGCGAATACTTTATACAAGCGCATAATTATTTTTTAATCAGAAGAAAAAAGTTGATTATCCACAATACAAAGATTGCGCCGTTAATTCTAACTTAGAAATATTCAAAACCTATTAAGAGTCAAAACGTATGAATATTTTTTTACTTGCATATATATATATATATATATATATATATATATATATACTTCTTTTCTGGATGGCGGCTAAGGAATTTTTGTGTTTTGTTTTCTGTGTTCTCTAAAAATTCTATTTGCTTATTTGTAAGGGTTTGAAAAAGAACTAGATTTTTTTTCAAAGAGAAAAATTCTGCAACATAAAGTTTGTACTGCTACTTCATTATTTTATGAATAGTTGTATATATACCCCTTTATAAGTTTATTTTTTTCTAGTAATGTGCTGTGTACAAATATTTCTGGTATTGAGTTATGCAGAGAAATTCCTTTAGCTTATCACCTAAAATTAACTTTTAAGCTTATTACCCTTTAAAACTATTATTTTTGGCGTGAAGTATGCTTACCGTTGCCAATATGGACCTACTCAAAAGGCATAATTTGCACATTTTTGTACCACTTTGAAAGATATATATAAAAATATAACTTTAAAATTTTAAAAGCTTCAAAAAGAGTTATAAATTGGATACATTTTTTATTGAGAAAAATTTGAAATTTTATACATATTACTTTCCATGAAATTTCAGAAAATAAGAATCGAGACAAAGTAGGACATTGCAAGCTGTTAAACGTATCTCCTCTTCTCAAGTGCTTTAGTACAGCACAAAAGCAACGTCTATGCATTGTTGTTTTTTTCGTGAAAATATGGTATAGATTGTCATCATCGCCTTTCATTAACCAATGTCATATGATCAGATTTCTTGCTGCTCAAAAATCTCATAGATTGTGTTTTGAGTTCACAATTTGAAATTCCACCGGAATTTAAAAATTGATAAAGTTGGTAAGTATATTTCATACAGCTTTATAAAAAGTTAATACACTGCTTATTTCTGTGGCTCTCAGTCTATTTCTGTTATAGAAAGTATGAACCATCTCTTAAACAGCAACTGCTTCTTTACGGAATAATCTTAATTTCTATGACACAACAATAAGGTGAAGTGTGTGTTCTAGTAAGAAATTTCAAAATTTTCATATCTGACATGCGTTTCTTCTTAAAATTAAACAAGATGGTCATTTAACAAAAGTATTCTTGCAGATAACATTCCTAAAATTAGAATTAAAAACGTCCCTGTGTTTTATTCATTCTAATTTATTGTAGTAAAGATATTTGCAGGCTAAAATATGACATGCAGTGAAATGTGTTTTACGCGGAAACTTTCAAGAGGTGAATATTGGTTAACACTAAATAATATAAAGGCCCCTACAAATTACTATCTATTTGCATGCATTTTTTCTGTTAGCATGAAACGAAAATTGCTGAATTAAAACGAAAATATTTTTCTTCTTTGAATGAAAAAAAGACATGGAAAACTCCAGGAGGATACTGAAACTGAGCAGATACAATGAAAAAAAGAGAATTTCTATATTATTGGACTGTTCTACTGTTTAATCGGAAAACTTCGTTGCAGTGGATGTTGATAATGTGTGTACATCCCCAATTGAAGTTTATAAAAAAGCTCAAAAATATCATTGAGACAGATTCCGACTGCGAAAATGAAATGAATATTGCAGCTCCTGTTCCAAGCCATCCGAAATGTGGAGCAATGTTAAAAGTATGCCGAAATAATTAAACGCTCATTCCAATGATGAAATGGATAACAAAATGGAATACATGGAACAATTTAATGACAATTTGATTCTAAAAAAATACAATTTAAAAAATATCAAATTGTTTTCCAAAACTCAATAAATGTATTTTTTTTCCAAAAAACTGATAATTTTGTATAAAATTTCATTAAATTCTTCGGAATGTTCTTGTTTCATTGATTTTTATTAAATACATGCATATGTATATATCTATATAAATAACATGTACTCTTATCAACATAATTTTCTTAAAATTTTCTTAATTGCGTAGGGGTTTTGTTTGCAATATCTTTTAAGACAAAATTATCTTCACACGAAAAAATATTTCGATCCCTTCAGTTTCGTGTTAAGCAATTTCCACTGTATTTTATTAAGAATGATAAAATAATTCCGGAAATATCAATGAATTTTGACGACTTATCTATACGAAAACCAAAAGAGGATGAGATGTATAATTTTACTATCGACATTTTGTGCGACTAACACTGTACTGTATCTGAGAGCTATTACGTTGAGTTTTTGTTTTCTCTTTTGTTTACATTCCCTCCCCAAAACAGTTCTTTATCTTCCTGTTTTCTACAAATTCGAAAAGTATCGACTTTTGTCGGATGTGAGCAATTCCCTGCGCTGGCGACGGTAGAGGCGAGATAAGGGCATGCCCCTGTGATTTTGCTGGGGCTCCCTGTGGTGGCTTACAAATGGCTTTCGACATCCATTCCCGTATCTGCGATAAATCTTTTTCAGGAGGAACAAAACAGGAACCGGGAATGAATCTCGATGACTGATGCCCAGAGGAGTCACGCCTGCCTCGGGGGAGAAGAGAAAAACCATTTATTAATACAGAACAGGATACAGCAACAAAAATCTTTGACAGATATTCCGGAATGAAATCATGAGTTAAATGGAGGAAGATAAATTAGTATTATGAAAATGTGATAAAAAGTAAAAAGAAATAAACATCTTTACAAATAAATGTCTCGCTTTGGGAAGTAGCTACCATTATTTTAGATTGTTTCATATCGAATGCTTAAATAGTTTTCTTCGTGTCACTCTATTTAGAATGTATTTTTAATATAAAAGATAAAAACTTTTTTTAATATTAAAGGAAACACATTTCTTTTGGTCGTAGTTGTTTAAAAGCTGTTTGCTGCTGTTGAAATTTAAAGCATTACATTTTTTCTTATTATACAGCATGTCCGAAAAAGATTGTGCCTTTTTAAAAAAATTCTGTAGTTTCTCTGAGGTAATATTGGAATGTTTTATTATACTAGAAATTAGGTAATATATCAGTCATTTTTTGTACCAAAGTTGTATCTTACAAAGATTCCATATGGGTGCCTTCGTGACACGGCAGATATCTAGGCGATACTTCATTTCCGTCCAAACTCTCACCAACATGTCTTTTGTAACGGCCGCAAATTCATTTCTGATCCACCATCGCAGCTCAACCAGATATCTCGGTAAGGGGAACAAGATTTTTGTCCATTATACCGAGCCCAGAAAAGAAGTCGCAGGGCGTCATGTCTGGAGACCTCGAAGGCCATTTCAACAACGCTTTATCATCACGCTTATCCAACGTTGAGGGAGATATTCATTCAAATACCTTTGCATGATATTATGGTAATAAGGAGGCCCCAAACCGGAGGCAAAAAATGCTTTCTGGGGTTTTTGGTAAAACGCTCGTTTCAACATGCCCACAGGAAAGGCGGATATTTCAAAACGAAATATCTAGTAGCTTTCAGGCGAATTTTCACCCCTCTCAACACATTTGATACCTAGAAAAAAATAAAGAAAACGGGTACATTCTTTTTCGGACACTATGGGACTAAGCCAGAGCTTCTCAAACTTTCAATATATGTGACCAACTATTCAATCATCATTTTCATCGTGCCCCCTGCATACAATAACATTGTATTGAATTCAATAATACTATACTTTGACACTAAATCTACAATACGACTTTAACCTCTTATGTGTCACCGACGTATATACATGTCTCGCTCAGCTAAAGTATTAGTTTTCTGGACGTATATATACGTCTTTCCGAAGTACGATCTTTTTTGTGCAGTGCTATCCATAAAATTATTCCGAAAGTTTCGGAATGCGATGAAAGGACCTTGACAGTGTTTGCGAAGAGTTTACTTATTTCAGAGGATTTGCTTGTTTATTCCTTTTCTCCTCCCCCTCCCTCTTACAAAACCATCAAAATACGCTCGTCTACATTGAAAACGGTGGCATTGGGGAGCGAATCGCGTAACTTTAACTCGGCAGTTAAGGAATTAATTATAAACTGTACAAATTATCAAGATAAGTGTTAATACAAACCCATGGGGTCACTGATAATTATCAAATTTGTTCTTAACTTAGTATTGTTAAATTAATAATAAAATACATTATACAGTATTGATACTTTTATAAGTGTATTATATCAGTGTAAATATGTATTTTATATTTTATTACATCAGGGAGTTTTTGTTTATTTACTTTCAGTAAATTAATTTTTTAAATAATCTTTTGTTTTCGGCTTTTCAATATGCTCGCGCCCCCCTCGTGGAGCTATCACGCCCCCCAGTTTGAGAAACGCTGGACTAAGCCCTTGTCTCACCATAACCTCGAGATCGGGTGGAGCTGCAAGGGAGGATCAGAAATGAATTTGCTGCCGTTACATGCTGGTGCGAGTATGGATGGAAATGGAGTATCGCCTAGATATCTGCCGTGTCATGAAGAACGCCTATATTGAAACTTTGTAAGGTACAGCTTTGGTACAAAAAAACAACAACATTTGGTTCATTACCTGACTCTGGTATAATAAAACATTCCAATAGTACCTCAGAGAAACTAGAGAAAAATTTTCAAAAAAGGTACAATCTTTTTCACATGCGCTGTATATTTAAAGTAGATCTCACGAAGATATATACATTTGCTTACCTCTTTTTCACGGTTAACTTGATTTATCGTACATACACGCGTTGATAATTATTTTGAACATCTAGAAGCAACTAAATGAAGTGGATTGATCTCTTAAAAGGACAATATTTTTTTCAAAAATAGGGCGAATATTAAAATTTCTCTTAGAGATACATAAATGATTCACTTAGAAGGGTACGAAGAACAAAATATTTTAATTGGTATATTCATCCTAAATAAAATATTATTATTGTTATTATTTTCAAAATTTAAAGTATATTAATTATATAATCTTCCCTGTTTCAAAAAGAGGAATAAAAAATGTCTTAATGATAAAATATACATCTATCATGAATAAAAGTGTATTTGTTAAGTGTACTTCAATTTAATGAACACGGATTGGTAGATTTAATTAACAATAAAATGAATTTTATTTATTTAATAAAGATACAAATGTATATAAATGGAATATTGAAAATTCAATAATAAAGAGGAGATAAAATCCAAAGAATTCATTAATTTCGGTATGATCTTATAGCTCCTGGCGTCTGAAATATTTTTTTTCTTTCCCTTGTTTATTTCTTTGAGGTTCCTACTTAAATTTCATTAGTCAAACTGCGGGAAGTTAAGCGGATAAGTCCTGAGCTATTTAGAAATATAATTTTATTTATGACTCTCTCTCCAATAAGCATTTCAAGAAGCTCTTTCGCAAAATAATATTGAATTTTTTTCTCTTATATTAAAACTTTGAGATGGTGCTGTTCATTCAACATCTACCATTAATTCTCCAGAATGAGCCAATTCTTCTAATTCTTGATAGATTCTTAGCCACCATAAAATATATATTATAAAATGTTAAAATTTTATAAAATGACATAAAATATATCTAAAACAATATTATTTTTTAATGTTCATTGTTTGTTAAAATCTTTTTAATTTTTACTAGGATGATACTTAATATCTTATAGAATATAAATATTTCGAGAAAGACTCGATGTAAAATGCCAACCTATGAAATTAAGATGTATTTTTCATATATTAGTGAGATATTTGGCTAAAACTAGTTTTGTCTTACAAGTACTTTGAATTTTTTTAAATAGCTAAAGCCAAACTGAATTTTTATTTTTGAAATGCTTTAGGACATTCTCTCTTTATGCAATTATTTGTTCTTCAACGCTAATCTTTTTATCGAGATCACTCAGAAAATTCGGTATCTTTCAAATGTATTGATATCAGTCACAGAAAGAACAATATATATAATAATATATATGTGTGTGTGTGTGTGTATGTATGTGTGTGTGTGTGGGTGGGCGCTTGTCAGGAAATGGCTGGCACACAGATTATGATTAATTATGGATTTAATGACTCGAAACTATTTACAATATACACATCAGGCTTTTAGTTCAGTTCGTCATTAACACGCGAGGTGTTATCGTCTTCGTCTTTAACGTCTTAATCCATGCAAATGGCGTCTTTGTTTCCGTCTTTCTCAGTCCGTAATCTCGTCAATGCCTACGCCTTCCTTCAATGGCGTCGTACCTCGTTTTTAACCCTCCAAGAGGTCTGCATGTAAAATCCCGTCATTCCAGAGATGATTTTTCTGCCTTCAAGCAAGATTCACAAAAGCGCCGCATTCTTAAAAATACGGCTCAACCGCTTTTGAGAATCCCACCTGACGGCAAAAAAACACGCGAGGTGCATTTTTGAAGCATCTCCAGAATGGCAAGACTTTACGTGCAGACCGCTTAGAGGGTTAATGGCGTCGGATCCCTTCAACGCCGTGGTAGAAGGTGCATCTACAGACTGCCAGGCTCCCACAACACTGACCATACTTCTAGCAGTTAGTGGTGGGGCTTGTAAATAGCCACTGGCACCCCATGTATATATATAATATATCTTACAATAATATTTAAAGTTTATCAATATTATTAAAGAAAATTATTGTATCTATTATTTAAAAAAATTAATATAATGGTAAGATATATTATACTTACTATAATACGAGGGTAATATGAAAAGTTCTCAGCCACATACTCAGATAGCGTTTCCGCCAGCAAAAACGTATGCTCTCTGCCTGGGTGCATGTGTTATTAGTTCCTATGACAAATTCAACTGGTTCCCTCAAGTGATTTGTTTACACGAATTCTTACAGTAGACATCTTGCGTGTTTTTCGTTAAAATTGATAAACTTGAATATTATGTGGTCATAAAATTCTTCATTTTAGGTTGCTCCTAAAAACTCATTT
>BMAV01025463.1:0-13463 GCA_019973955.1 Trichonephila inaurata madagascariensis
AATTAATTTTTACCTAAAAAAATTTTTTATCAATAGGAACCCTTTTTGTTCTAAAATGTTAGTTTTTTTTTCGAATTGTTTTTTTTAACCTTTTTCCCAAAAGAAGATATTCTCATTCATTTCATTTTCATTATATTACATAAATACAAACAATGATTTGTTGCCATTGAATCGGGAATTTTAGTGAAAGGAAATCTCAAACAAATCTGAATTTTAAAAGGTCAAACCGAGACAAGCCGTAAAGGCTTTTCTATACACATCTTAAAGAATTATAAGACCCCTCCAATTCTATTGTTAATTTCTAATGAAGGAACACTGAATAATATTTTTTCCCAAAATCTTTACCTTACGAGGAAGAAAGGAATGTAATTAAATTCCTTTTCTAAAAGAAAATCATTCTCAAGACTATTCATCATATTAGTATTGTGTGGTTGGGTATTGGTAAAGATGATTTTTGATTATTCATTCTAATTTTTTTTGTTTTGCTTAATGAAGCACATTGCTCTTGAAGATTAGAATTTATTTAAGAATGAACTCTAATTATGCTTTTGTACCTTTCAAAAATTTCCGATTTTTCATCTTTGACTGTTCATGAGATATTTTAATTTACTATATTAGAATGTAATTACTTTTTAAAATGTTTTTTGATGTAATACAAAATATAATGGATTGGATTCTGTAATCGAAAAAAGGGGATATATATATATATTATTAGATTTTTAAATTTATTTTCTACATAAGCATACTATAATTTAAATTCCTAATGCTTCTATAATGATTTTTAGACTATTTCGCTAATGTAATTTTTGGTATTATTTAATATTATTAGTCTTTTTAAAAAATAATTCTTCTATAAGAATTGAAGAATAGAATTCATTTTTCTTGTTTAAATACCATAAATAATCAATTTTTTATTTAGAATGTACATGGATGTAAGTTAATTTAAATTTGGATTTAATGGTTGATTCTGTAATCGAAAAAAGGGGATATATATATATATATATATATATATATATATATATATATATATATATATATATATATTATTATATTTTTAAATTTATTTTCTACATAAGCATACTATAATTTAAATTCCTAATGCTTCTATAATGATTTTTAGACTATTTACGCTAATGTAATTTTTTGACATTATTTAATATTAAGTCTTTTTAAAAAAAAATAATTCTTCTATAAGAATTGAAAATAGAATTCATTTTCTTGTTTAAATACCATAAATAACAATTTTTTATTTAGAATGTACGCGCGTGCTAAGATTAATTTAAATTTTCTAATTTCCGAATTTACTTTTCTATGTAAATAAATAAAAAAAATCATCCTTCTAATTTTAATGGAATCTGAGATTTACTTCGCATTTTCATCGTCAGCGAAATGATTCAAAATTTTTTTTTTAATATTACTTTTTCAAGAATAATGAATTTTACAGCTTTAAAAAACTGAATATGAGGAATCTAATCTAAATACACAAATATTTGATCTTTTCATGGATTTCTCTTAGAGTTAGATGCACATGAGCTAATGAAGATAGATCTCTTAATTCTGATCAATAGTTTATTAAAGAGGATGACTCCTATTTAACCTCTCACTCTTTGACACCACGTGAGAACTTGAAAGCCATTTTAAAGGAACATGTATATCATCTCCCTCCTTTTTCAAAATTCCTACTATTTTGGTTCACTCTCTCCCTATATATATATATATAGTCTTATTCTCTACAAACAAGAGATAACATCCAGAAATCACATTCGAAAAAACACATAGACAATATATATATAGGCTTATTCGCTATTGGGAGGTTATTTTACGAAGAAAATCGTAAAATGTTCTTGGTTCCAGGAAAAAGTTCACTATATAGAAACATTCGCAAAATAGAGGTTCGACTGTATTTTGTTCAAATTTTCACAATCGTTAATAAAATATTTTTTATCTATCCACTCAAGTCCAAATACATTTTTTAAAACTTGTAAAGGATGACACTTGATGTTTATACAGTTTTTCAAATAATAATTCATTAATTAAATTAAAAAATGAATAAATTGTAACAAACAAAAATAATAGTATAACAGCATATATAGAAAGTAAAATCGTTCGCTGTGTCTCTGTAGTGCAATGGATAGCGTGGTGGACTACTAATCCAAAGGTCGTGAATTCGAATCCTACCTGGGATGGCCTAATTTCTGAGAATGTGATTTATTTTTAAATATACTATTTTATTAACTTAACTCAGTGACGCGACAGATCATGAGGGTCAAGGCTTTCTGTGTCCAACTTAATATACACGACCTGGCACCCTGAGGGGCAGGAGCAGATGTTCCGGTCAGGTGGTCAGCCTGACGCGAAACCTCCAGTGTTAAGTTCCCAAGCAAGCTTGGTACTCATTTCGTCGATGTACTGATGGGATGAAAGGGTCACCCGTGCCCCCCCGTGTTCGAACCTCGGACCTGTGGTGTGGAATCATGATGCACTAAAACATAACCACTCAGCCACTAGGCTTCAATACTATTTTATCAGAATAATTAAATTTAATTTACGAAAATATAAAACAACAAAAAATAGCCCAACACCCTATATAAAAAGGGAAAAAGGAAAATTGTAAGGAAAATCGCTTTCTTTTTTTTCATTAATATTGTGATTCAATATTTGAATATATATATTATGTAATTTTAATAAAAGTAACTAAAAATAAATTTTTCTTTTTTTTGACTTAAGTAGGAATTGCTAATTTTTTATATTACTTTTTATATAGAGGTATTGCTGCAAAAAATTTTGGTTAGTGTTGATTTTTTTTAATACACGAAGTACAATTAGCGGTTATAATATATTTTGTAGGATATATATATAATGTTTAAAATCATTAATAACTTTAACACGTAACAAGTATATTTATAAGTAAAGTTATATACAAATTTCTTTCAATAGCTAAATATATTCTTCATAATTAGTAATTAAAATGTATAATGTAATGGCCAAGGAATACAAAACACTCTGTCAGTCTGTAGCATAGGTTCCCAATCTTTCTTGAACTGGCGCCCCTTTTTCTAGTGAATATTTCCCAAAACCGCCCCCCCTCCTCCCGAAAAATAAAAAATATAATACATGGTGAAAAAAGGAAAAAAAATACCTAGCAATGGAATACATTTTTTTTTTTTTTGTTTTTTTCCCCAAAACTTCATTTTTTTTTTTTTTTCTTGAAATTTTAAAAATTTGCCCCAAATACAATTTTAAATACATACAATCAACATAAGATAACTAGTATTAAAGTTTATTTTTGTTAGTACATAATCACAGCGTGTGTATGTGTGTGTTTTTTTCAGTCTTTTTTTAAACTATATTCGGTTAATCTGCCCATGCCCCTCCATATCATCTCAAAGCGCCCTGACTTACCCGGGTTTTACGCCCCCAAAAGCCCAAACGCCCAAAAGGGGGCGTTTTCCCCACGTTGAGAAACTATGGAAAATTTTAAATAAAGTTTTTATTGCAGTTTTCCCCAAAACTTTTTAAATTCCAGTTTTTCCCAACCCTTACTGCTCATTTCCCATTTCATCCCTCGGGATCCAGTCTGAGGTTGAGGCTATCCTGGGTTTAGTCTAATTTAAAAATAATCTACTTGTGTTTTTAATGTTCTGTAAAAATAATTTAATTACCCAAAATAATTTGGATATAAAAAATTCTTTATCATAAAAAGTATTTAAAATATTATCTGTTTATCTGGTTATAAATAGTATGAATTATTTTTTCTGTGATACTTTCTCAGATGAAATAGAAATTTCATGTTTTTTCGTTATTTTTTACTTTTTTAAAAAAAGATTTTAATTTTTTTTTTTGTCTGAAATTTTAAGAATCTACATGAAAATTTTACTTGATTATAAGTGTTATCTAATTCCAAAAAAACATCTCTATTTTGAATAAATGCTTGAAAAAAGACCTATTCTCTTTTAAATGCCGTTCTTTCAAAAAACACTCATTTTATTTAAAATATTTTGTAAATGAAATAATTTTTGAAAGTACGCATTAAAAATTTTTTTTAAGTACTTCCTCGGGGAAACTGACTTATATATAACGTAATTTTTTGTCTAAAAAAAATTCTAAAGAGAAAAAAAAGTTTAAAGTAAATTTTTTTTTAATTTAAAAATTTTTCTACCATCAATTATTCACTTAGTATCCCTCAAACGTGACATTTGTCATGCAAGGTATATTCCCAAATTTTTTATTCGTTTTCCTTTTGCGGTCAGCCCGTCGGGTGGGTTTTTCCAAGTTCAGACCCGAAGAATTTGTTTGTGCTAAAGAAAGAAAATGCGCTTTGCAGGAAATGGGATAATTTAACGTTTATCCTGAAAAATACGTTTAGCGGAAAAACTTTTACCCCGAAATTACACAGGTCGCTGAACTAAAGATATACTTTGTTGAAAAGGGAAACGTATTTAATGCCAAAACATTTCTTAAATGAATTTGTTTTATCATACCTTTTATCTTCAATGCATACATTCCTTGCGAATACTTCTTCTGACTTTCAATATATTTGTACAAAATTCTTTACATACATTTTTTAATGAAACCATGTTTATGTATAGCTAATTTAAGTTATATATATTCTATACAATTTGCTTTTTTCAAGATATATGTAAATTTTTTTATAAAATTTATAGCAAAACTGTAACTTTAAGTTGCAATTGTCAGGGAAAGAGCTATACATTTAGATTAATAATTTGACATAACATATGTTTTGATTTAGAATATTTTACAAAATTTTCAAAATTATGTAATTTAGTTTCATTTTATGGGCGATATCTGTCTTTGCTGCCAACTTATTTTTAAAATTTGGTGTTTTGATGGTAGATTTAAAAAACATACAAATGGATCTTAAACTTTGGTGATTGGCATTTTTATAAATGTAAACTTATCTGCATTTTTTTATACAAAATGCAAAATAGAACATACACCGAACGCTCTTCCACGAACGGGAATGCTTTGAAAAAAAGAACTGTCAAATCTATGATAAAATTTTTGCGGGCTGTTTATTCTATTTATTTCACCAGTTGACGTGAGAAAGTACGAATATATAGTATATACTCGCATATGGGTGTTATTTAGTTCATGTAATTTGTTCAACAATAAAGTAAATTTAAACAAATGAAAACAAAGGCCCGTGATAAAATTACATATTGATCTAAAAGAATTACATATAGTTATGTATTTTTCCATGATTTTTATTTTAGGATCTAAGAAAATAAAAACAAAATGAGGTTGTAAACTGTTAATATTTATCTATAGTAATCTTATGGGTCTGTAAAGCGTTACAGTTTTCCACATTAATGCCTCTCATGTACCCCCTCATTTGCAAATTTAGTAAAAATAGTGTGAAAAATTTACTAGAAATTATTTTATTATATTAATAACATAAAACAAAAATAACATTTATTTATAAAATTTATAATAAAAAGAAGCATATATATACATGCTTAATTATTACAGTTACCAACAATTTATACGATATTCAGTATCTTAAAAATACTAATATTTTGAGAGATGTATGCATGCATCTCAAGTTTTGAAAATTACTTGTTGATTTGGCATGTAAAGAAAATGTGTATATATTTATTGTACACAGATTAGATTTCATTGTAAATTGCTACAAAATACGTATCAAAACACTTTTAGATAATTTATATATTTTCAAAGTAAAAATATTTTTGTAAATTATGTATCTTTTGATTGTTTATATTATTTTTGTTTCTTTACCATTTCTATGCCACATCTAATTTTTCCTTCTGCTTTTGCATTTTAACAAAAGCCAAAATCACTTTCTGCATATTAAACATACTAAGTTCTTTTATTTTTAAAGAATATATATCTCTTTTTCCTTAAGTTCGAGATAGTACAAGTATTCATACATCAGATTTAAATTTTTCAAACATTTCAAAACAGACAATTGGACACTTATTTGATATTTGTATCAATCCTTTTAAATGTCAACTGAAAAACAAATGGTAGGTGTTAAGGCGTCTAAAACCACTGGTATAGATTAAGTTGATATTGTTAGTAAGTTTAAGAAACCGACTTTTATGTATATTATTTCCTATAAGTAATACCATGGTATGCCCATTGTTCATAATATGAGCTCAAACATCTCAGACTGAGCGCAACGAGAGAAAATCATATGTGGTTTCAGTTTACAGTGGTGAAAATACGTACTATTATTTACAAGCTCCTTATTCTATAATTTGAATTTCAAATTTCTAGAAGTTTTACCGATTGATTCATAGGCTAGTATTACTGTCATTCTTATATACGCTATACATTTTTATTGAATCAAGTTATTCGGTACCCTTTTCAATGTGGTTTCCCTTTCTAGCACAGTACGCTTTTTTGTGTGCTGCTATGTAATAAGATTTTGATTATTTTGTATTTTCAGCAAATCTCCTTAAATTTGCTCTTTTGAAGTCCTTGAAATGCCTTACTCTTTTACTGCTATTATTTATCGTTTTGGTAGTGTTCCTTCATAAAAATTAACTGCAAGCACGGTGATAGAGGATAGCAAGGGTCACTTCATCATATGAGGACATTTTACTTTTTAATCTTTCAAACTACCTTATGCGCTGATTTTACAAAAGGACTAGAGTGCAGAATCTTGAGAAAACATAGTTTGATTGAGGGTTAAAATGATTGATTTACTTTTTGACTAAGTGTTTCAAAACCCTGACCAAACAGTTTTGTGCACTGTACGAAAAGTTTGGTTCTACAAAAAATGTTTTTGCTTCCTATATTACGTCCGTACCATGTAACACCTGACGGCTAACAATCCCGGTATTTTGTCAGCCGCCTTTAAGTGATCGTTTCTTGCTGGAAAATATATTGAATCTTCGTTTTGCCAGTTGTGAATAAATAGAAACAAAACATTATTTCACTGAAATTATCCAAAGCTTTTATCTATACCTTTTAGGTAACATTAAATACAGAGTGTCAAGAACGCTTTTCTTTTCTTGCTTTTCTCGTCTTAATAGACATTACTTGACGACAAACTGTAATTTACTTTATAAAATAATTTTCATCTTATTTGAGATAAATTGTCGATTGCTACAGTCATAGGTTTTATGCACCTTCAAGTAAATAATTCTTTCAACTTTTTTTTCCTTTCATTAAGGACTCCTTTCGTTCACATTTATATTTTTTTCCCTTTTGAAGCTTTTGATTGTGAACCAAATTTCTTTTCTTTTTTGAAAGTTTAGATATAGGTACAACAGAAAAATGTCTTTTTATATTTTAAATAAGTTTCTTTATTATTTACATGGAACAAACTGCATCCTTCAAAAAGCTGTAAAATTTAGTTCCCGCCTGAGGATCTGTAATTTTACCTCACCAATAAAAAATGGTTAGATTGGTGTAATTTAAATGTTTTATTTTTTTTTTCAAAATGTTCAGTAGTAAAACGATAAATTACCGTATAAATAGTTATATGTTTTCGCAAAACGGTCACACTTATTTGAATCAACCGGTATATATCAAGGAGATTACCTTCTATTGTGGTAAATGGTGATTTAATAGTTCAGTCTTTCTTAGCGCGCAGTGCTTCTCAAATCCAATTATTCACGACCCAATATTCAATCATACCTTTCATTGCGCCCCTCCATACAATAACAATGTATTGAATTCAATAATAATACTATACTTACATTAAAGCTGCAATACGACTTAAACACCATCATATGTGCTACCGACGAGTAAACGTCTCTGCTCAGTCAAAGTATTAATTTTTTGACGTATATATACGTCTTTCCGAATACCGATCTTTCTGTGCCTCTCACACTAGCTAAAATTATCTGAAAGCTTTGAAATGCAATAAAAAGAATCTTATAATGGAAAAGGATTGATAATACTGTGGTAAAATTATACTGACTTCAGATTGCTATTTTATTCCCCCAACGGTATATTTATAGCATCGTGCACCTACGGAAATCTGTAGTTTGCCATTATAAAAACGAACGTTTAAATCCTTTTTAATGGGTAGTTAAGTGATTAATTATAAACCGTTCAAAAATTATGAAGATAAGTACTAATTTTATATTCTTATATATACAAACGCGAAAGTCACTGGTACTGGTCATTGCTTAACTAAATATTGTTAAATTAATTGTATAAAATATATTAAGTAGCACTGATACTTTTATAAGTGTATTATATCATTGTTAAAGTGCATTTTATTTTTTATTGTGCCAGAATGTATTTTAATATTTACTTTCAGTAAATTAATAATTTTTTAAAGTTATCTTCTGTTTTCGATTTTTTAATATGCTCGCGCCCCCACGTAGAATTTTCATACCCCCTAGGGGGCACGCCCCACAGTTTGAGAAACGTTGCTCTAGCGGTTTATTCGCCTTTATTGAGGAATTAGCAGATATATATAATGAAGAGGGGGTTATATATTTAGAGCTTAAGAAAGAAAAGGTGTTGTTCTCAGATAATTAGAGCAAATATGCTTTTTGAATAGCTGTGTATAAAACAATGAAAGACAATCGACTTTACTAATGTTGCAAAAGGCAAGAAGGTTGCCAGTACGATCCACCATAATTTTAAACCATTCAAATGACACCTGACATTGCACCATCTGTCTAGGCGAGGCCCTAACGTCATCCCTTTGGTGTGGGTGCCAGCTCAAGTGCTGTTTCCATCACTTGATTATGGTTCAAAATTACGAGATCCGTCGACAATAGCCCTCATGCAGATTTATAGTGCGACATTAATAACTCTCTCATATTACACTTTGTAATACTCCACGATGTTCATCCGCAAAAACAATCCTATATTGTAACAATTATTTCTCAGTTTGTGCAAAGCCCCCAGCAAAACTGAATAATGCTAGATATTCCGAAGTGAATTGGATCGGAAGGTATCTACCTTATCCTCGCTCAAGACCTGCTTCCTTCCTGGCACCAAGTGGGTTATCCTTCTTCAGCGTCAAATTTTATAACTGACTCTTCAGGGTGAAAATACCTTCTTCTTTTCCTTTTTCACAAGATCTCTGGCCTCATCCACATCACTGCACAAGTATATCATACCGAATCGCCTTGACCAGGATTTTGTGGAGTCTGCATGTATTAAATAAAAGATTTTAGTCGCTATTTTTACTTATATAAATCCGGGTCGTGACGAAAGGGCTTAAGACGTAAAATACCTATAATTTAGGGGATTGTGGGGTGAATATTGTGATTATTAACCGTTCTGGTAATCTAAGAATCAATCAGATTCGCGTGAAGGTGGCTGCGCCTTCTGTAATATAATCTTTAACGTGCCCAAAGAGATGGAGGTGTTCGTCTGCGTATAAGATGTATGATGATGGAAAAGGGTTTCATTTAGAATGTAAAAGTATGATTTTATATATAATAAAAAATACTAAAGGCTTATGATAATTTTTTGTCAGTTTTATTTTTATTGAGCTTTAATATTTTTACTCATAATTTTAAATCAAAAGTACAGTATGATATATTTTCGTGTCGATTGGAATCTTAATCTATACAATAAAGTTCAAAAACGCATTGATAAAATGAGCTGCAAAAAATGTGTATTAGAAATGAAAATTCTCACTTAATCAATTAGACGAAATATAAATATTGGAATATTAGTTGAAAAGCTTAAAAAAAAGTATTTAGTATTACGCTAATTCTTTCTAAACATTTGCTAGTGTCTTTCTACAATTCTTTTAAACAGATATTATGTAATTTGTTCCTTAATGTTAAATTTTCAGATTTATTATGACTAATTTATTTTATTTTCATGAAATTAGGATAAAACTATTTTCTAAATGCATTATAAGTTTTTGAGATATTATGAAAGAAAATGTTTTTTCTTACCACAATTATCAATATAAAATTCATTCTAATTACTCTAAGAATTCCTAAATTAGAAAAAAAAACAAGTAACATTCGTATTATATTAATCTCGAAAAAATAATATATATATATATTATATATATATATATATATATATATATATATATATATATATATATATAAATTGTGTGGGGTGGGGTATGGGTGTGTGGTGGGTGTGTATAAAAAATATTATTAAAATATTTAAATTCTAACATTAAAATTTCGATTTTCTTCAAAAACGTTCTTATACCTCTCACCTTTCGATTATAAAAAGGCAGGACTTGAATTAAACGGAATTATATTTATCTCCTATTCGTCCGTTCCTCACTAAACCCTTTTTAGAGGAACTCCACGCAACAAAAGAAACATGTTTGCTTGATTTAGAATCTATTCGTCTTCATAGAAGAAAACTTTGATTTTAACGCCCCCAACCTATTTTCCCGGAATCTATTTTGCAAAACATGTTAGCGGATCTCTCAAGAAAAAGAGAAACATGCTTTTCAAATTTGAAGTCTGTAGATATAATAATTCAAAAACGGGAATTTTTTATCTATAGAACTGTCGCAACCCTCTCCCTTGGTAGTGTATTTCCACATAACCCGTTCTTTGTTGATCTGTATTCAAGAAAAGAAACATGCTTGATAAATTTCAAGTTTGTTGATCGAACAGTTCTGGCACTCTTTTAATAATGATTGAATTAATAGGTGTGTGAGTAGCTTTTCTCCTTTATATATACCGTAAAATCCGGCGTATAACGTGAACCTATACTTTCAAGCTGGAATTTTTAATTTTAGGTATATTCGCCGTATAACGCGCACCCACTTTTTTACGATGGTACCTGAAATGTACGTGCACAATGCCTTTATGTTTAAAAGTTATTTATTATAGTTAATATTCCAAACTTTAGAAAACAAAATAGTATACTATTAGAACTACAACTCCTTAAGTTCATAAGAAATGTCATTTCTTCTAAATAAACTGTATTTTTTGATATATGTAGAAGTCTAATTTTTTCCTATTCTCATTTTTTCTATTATTTTTAAGGCTCTCATTTTTATACCCGGCGTATAATGCGCACCCTTAAATTTCGATCTTATTTTTTGTGCTAAAAGTGCGCGTAATACACCGGATTTTACGGTACATAGATAAATGGCGTAAATGAATGATGTTTAAATAAATCTTCAGAGCACTTTAGTTTTTTAGAATTAAAAATATTACTTTTTTTTTATCATTTTTTTAAACTAACAATTATTTAATTAAAGTTGAAATAAAACCTGAAGGCTACACAAAGAATCCGATTCTGTACACTTCGATAAGAAAACCGAAAATCTTATATTCACCGAGGAACAATAAAGTTATGAACCTATAATAAGACGGAATAATTCATGATACCTTGAGTTTGTTAATTAATCAGAAAAAAGGTGAAGACAGATAATGATTTTCACCGGTCTTATGGGTGGGTATATATGTTTATGTTTTTCTCTTTTCTCCCCCCATTTTATTTGCGGGAGGTTAAATCTTTATTGATGGATACTAAAAGAGGATATATTTCAAATGAAAATTTAAAATAGCATAGTATGGGGAAGATTTAATTCGAATTTTTTTTCCCATGAATGAATATTTTGGAATTTGGGGGGGGCCAACCCTAAATTAAAAATTAACGACTGTTCATACTCATTTCTCAAATTGTAAGAGACATTTATTGACAAACAATAATTATTTTTTCCTCTTGAAATTGTGTATAAAATTTATATCTAGATGTTTTATACATTAATATTACTTTCTCTTGTATTTATTCAATTCCTACTATTAGCTCACTCTCTCTATATATTAATTTATATATTTATTTATCTTGTTCAAATTTTCAATCGTTAATAAAATACTTTCTATAAATCCAATCAATTTCAAATAAATTTTTTTAAACTTGTATTGGATGACACTTAATTTAATACATTTTTTTAAATATTATTAATTAAAAAAAATTTAAATTAAAATTAAATTATTGTTTTTTTAAAAAGCCCAACTTAGATTCGTCTCTATTGTTGTAAAATGCAACTTTTTTAAAAAAGTCAAAAGTTGGCATAAAACCTTTTTTCACCAACTGCAAATCGGGTGTGCATTGTTACAACAATGCAGACAAATCATGCTCTTTTTTCAATTCCTCTACTATTAGTTCACTCCTTCCCTATAAATATATATATATCGAATTCAAATTTTCAATCTCATAAAATACTTTTTATCCATCCATTCAAAGTAGGAATTGACTTTAAAAAAATTTATCTTACTTTTTTTTATATAAAAATTGTAATATTCACAAGCACCACCTCCCTTTCAAACAATGGTTTTCAATGGGAAAAATTTGGGGGAAAAATTGGTATACAGTCATGTTGAACCTTTTTGTACCTTTAGTCAAGAACCATATGGATGCTTCAGAAAACAACTTGAGAAATCTATAACATCACGATCTATAATATAAGTAGATGCAATGGAGGGTGGGGGAAGGTACCCCTGAGCAAATCATTCTTCGTTCTTCTCTTCAGTTAATTTCAACTTTTTGCGAGCCATTTTAACTAACTGTACTTAAGTAGAAGTAAATTTATTACAACATCACGAAAAAAAAATTTTTAAAGAGAGAAAAGTTTCATGAGTAGTATTTGTGACAAATGTCAAACCTAAATAATAATTATGTAATCTTCAAATATTTTGACCTTTACTTTTTAAAAAAATTTTTAAAAATTTTTTTACTTTCTACCTAAAATTACCCAAACGTCCTTAAAATGTATACTATTAGGGTTTAAATAAAAACAGCTGCATTTTTTTCCCCCAAAATGTTCCCTTTTAAAATATAAAAATTTTTTTTCCCTACTTTTATGTTTTTTTTTTTATTTTTGTTCTATATAAAACATGTATTAAACATTTTCTGTCACATTAAATCTTTTAAAAATTTTTTACTTAAAAAAGGACTGCAGCTGGTCAGAAAACCTTTTACTATTCTTTTTCCCCCTTTAAATTCGATTTCAAAAATTGCAAATAAAAAAGGGAAAAAAATTGCTTTTTAACCTAATTTTTGCATTTTCACTTCCCTTTTTCAATGGGAATTTTAACCACTTCATTTTAAAAGTTTGTTTTTGAAGTCTTTTTATGTTTCAATTTATGCTGCTTTAAGTAGAAATTGAGATGCTTTTATTTTTTTTTTATTTTGGGGGTTTTTCTTATATTCCCTCCACGCTGGAATTTGAGCAACTCCCAAATTTTTTAATTGTGGGCAAATGTTCCCAAAACATTAAAGGGTTTTGGAAACCCTCTCGATATATATAACTGACAATTTTTGGCTGTTTTCTCTCGATCATCTTTTCCCCAAAATTTGTCTATGTACATGCTTGAATTTTTTATGAATTAAAGTGTACCTTTTTATTATACTGAAATGAGCTTTTAGCTAATTTTGAATTTTTTTAAAAAATTTATGAAATGTTTATCAAACATTGCGAAATTTGACCCCTTTTTTTATATAAAAAATTTGAAAAAAAACATTTTTTGTTTTTGCAAAAAACTTATTTCAATATATATTGACAAAAAAAC
>BMAV01025464.1:0-21415 GCA_019973955.1 Trichonephila inaurata madagascariensis
GGTGGTATTCTACAAAAAGGTTAAAAATTAGAATGAATCACCTAAGCGAACTAATGAAGTGGGGTGATGTAGAGCATTGGTCCCCAACCCCTGGGCTGCGGAACTGTACTGGTCTGTGGATCGAATAGTATAGGACCTCACAAGGAACATTAATTTATTTCTATTTTATTTACTGTGATGTATTTTTCACGCATGTTTGTGTAACTTTCCATGGAAATCACTTTATATTTCATGTTAGATCGCTTTACATTCATTTTTTGGTGATACTGTATTTTATTCTGAAGTCATGTTTAAGTACACACACAACTAAATTAAAATTATTATTAAATCAAAACTATCTAAATCCCCTCTCCCCCTCCCCATCGGGCCCAGATAAAATTATCAAACGTTGACCGGTCCGCACTTGAGTAGAGTACGCTAGGCCGTGATATTTGAGTGGTAATATTTTCACGAGTTTATGGGGCTGGTAATATTTCAATCAAACTGAGTGTTTCGTATCAAACTAATCACCTGACCGGAAGATCTGCTCATGCCCCTCAGTTCCAAGGTCATGAAAACTGAGATGGACACAAAAGGCCTAGGTCCTCTGTGGGCTGCACAACGGAGTTAAGTATTGAAGGTTTTTAGCGAATCTCTGTGTCAAGCAGAAATAAATAATATTGGAACCGTTTACTAAACAAAGCGGGCCGTGGGTAGTACAGTGGTTAGAGCATCGGACTCCAGACCGGAAGGCCTGGGTTCGATGCCCGATGCTACCAAATACCTTCCGAGAACACACGGAGTACGTGCTCGTTAAATCAGTGGGTCCGAAAGTCTTGTAGGCTGCATCACGAGTGCAAGGGATTGGAGAATATTTCCCTCCCCTTCAGTTCCCTGCCTAAATTGTGGAGGTGGAGATAGGTGATGTCGCTATCTATCGTTCCTTCAGGGAATTTCGCCGACCTAATTCGCCCTGTCACCTGTATGGAGCTCAAGGCCAACGACAGGCGTTCTTCTAGCCCCTTGCCACGATGGATTTCGTGGGCCTCGATCTGACTACGTCAGACAGGTGGCATTAGAAACAACAACAACAACTAAACAAAGCAAAAATGGACGTACCTCTTAATTTTGAATTAAAGTCAAGCAACGAAGATGACTCGAGCTGACCTCCCCTTCTCCAAACTATGGCATCACGCCAACAAGAGAACTTTAATCCACGACAAATTTTTAACGTACATCAGCCTTTCTACATGACGGATCCCCAATGATACTCATGGCACGCCGGTCGCGAACTCGTGACCATGACCACTACCACCACCACAAAACGTCATTGGGAATGACCTTATTAATTTCGACCCACTATCACATGACAATAGGAATAAAAAGTCCACGCAGCTATATTACAGCCTGAATAGCTTAATAAACTAATACATGCTATAAAATAAATTAAGGAACCAATAATTAAAAATGTACGATTTTTATGTGTTGTTGTTGTGACTAATGCTAGACGAAGTCAGATCGAAGCTTGCGAAATTCATCGCGGCTAAGGGCTAGAATTTTTACGCCTGTCGTTAGCCTTAAGCACCATGCAGGTGACAGTACGATTTTGCTCGGTTCCACCCCAATTTAGGAGTCCCCTGGGGGTGGCCAGGGGCCTCCACCTCTCTTCCCCTTCCACCAACCACACGAGAGGACTTGCGGCTCGACGGCTACTTAGAGTACCCCCCGTTCCGCAAAGGCACTATACATTTACAAACATCCATGTCTTCTCCGCTATTCGAACCCAGTCCCTACGGCACCGCAGTCAGCGTCGCTAACCACTATACCGGTTGGGCGACAAAGTGCACGAGATTTTTATGTAATATTAGTCATTACAAATAAATGTAAATTGAGCTTCCATATTATACACTCCCTTCTGACAACTCCCTTGTTGACGCTCTGCCTTCAACCCTGATACTTTTAACATAAAACTGACAACTAACCCTGAATTTGAAACGTTCATTACACATACGCAAATACAAACAAATAATTTCAAGTATTCATTTTTTTTCACCGTATGGGTTGAAAGTTACAGTGTAATTAACTGTGCATTTAACGACATCGTCGTCCTCGCATTTCCCACCCGTATATCCAGGTACCTGTAGCGAGGGGAGGTAGTTGGACCGGCATCTTCACGCACATGGTCTTGGCCTTGGTCTGCTCACACTATTTCCTGCACCTGGCGAGAGACCTTCTTCTCTTGGCGAGCAAAAAAAAAAAAAAGAGAGAATTTACTACTCACGAAAATTAGAAATTTCATCCGAAAACTTCAGGGACAAAGGGAATGTCATGGCCAAACACACCGGATAGAGAAACTGTTACACGAATTTCTATCGTAGACTTTAATGTCTTTGCTAATTAGCGTTTGTTGGGGTTTTAGAGTGATTTGATGGCTGAGTTAATTCGGTTGGTGTAGTCATGGAAGGAGGTTTTGTGGAGGAGGTGGTGGAGAATATAAAGAGATTTTTTTTTTTAAGCTTTTGTGGAATTGGGTTGAATTTGTTGTGGTAGAAAATGATGTTTAGACGGGAGGTAATTTGTTGACATTGAGTGATGAAACGGTATTTTCAGAATTAGAATATCCATCATAATTAAAAATAAACAGTTGGATAATTTATAATATTTAATGCGTTTAAGTTCTTAAGGGTAAGGGTGTATCCTGTACAAAACTCTGTTTTATATTTCTATTTATATGAAAATGTTTATATGTACCCGATTTGAACACACAGGAAATATACATTTCAGAAGAAAAACGCTATTTTTCAGCCAACAACTATTTTAAATTAAAAATTTTTTTGAAAAAAATTTCAACATTTTAAAATTTTTACTGCTACAAGTTTTAATTTTTTTGGAAATTTTTTCCCCAATATTCTTAGAAGTGTTCTTCACCTTTCTGTGCACGGGATTGGTATTACTATATAGTGATGCTTTTATTTAATCAATTCCTACTATAAGCTCACACTCTCTATATATTTATCTTGTTGAAATTTTCAATTGTTAATAAAATACATTTTAAAGCGCTTACTTGAGCTGGCATTTCTTATACACGATTATTTTGGGTGACAAACCGGTAATTTAATTATAATTAATTAAAATTAATTGACTGAAACTAATTATGTAAAGAATTACAGATACTGTCACGTTGGTTTCATTTTTAGCTACTTGGGTCAAAACTTTAAAAGATTTTTTTTCTCACGTTTTAAAGCATTCAGTTGAACTGAAATTTTATACACACGATTGTCTCGGATGACAATACGATACTTTAATGATACTTAATAGAAATTAATTACCACTTAATATTGTGACTCTGTCATATGTATGTACATATTTATATCAGTTGTAACTATTTGATAAAAAATAACAATAAAATAAAAATTTTCTTTGTTGTTTCTTAGTAGGAATTGACTTAATTTTTTTTATATATTATTTGTTGCAATTTTTTCCGTGTTGGACACTATAAAAAAGAATAAGAAGACTGCTATATCTAACTTTGATGATTTTTTAAAAAAAAATAACTATTGACATAAATTTTTATTCCACGCACAGAATTATTAAAACATTATACAAAACAATCAGAAAAAGATTCAAATCTTTATACTGAATATAAGTGAAAAATAAAAGCTGTTAAAACGTTATTTAATGTCAGGTACTCTAGTTTAGGTTTTAGCTTCGACATACTGTTAAAAAAAAGTTAAAAAAACTAGCTAAGTAATGCAGCTAGAGATAAAAAATTTTATACACATATTTAGACTAGTCAAACAATTAAAATGCGGTAAAAAAATAAATCGATATTTCGGTCATTTTTAGAGAGATTTTTAAAAAAGTCAGCAAAGTTTATTTACTGAAAATTGATAAAATTGGTGTTCAGCTGTTGCATTAATTTTAGAATGGTAGATAAATTGGTAATCTATATTTTACTATATAGATACAATAAGTAATTATTAATACTGAATTATATTGAAGAAATTCATCAAAAATCAATCTGTTCATTAGGATCAATTTATCTACTCATTTAAGTGTTTGTTCTCTTAATGTTTCAAATTGTTTTTGTATAATGTCAAAGAGAGATAGAATCACAAATTCACGAGCAGAAAAATGATTCTATATACTTAAAACTCATATAGGAATCACATTTATGTACCAGGATATATGTATTTTAAAATTTTAAAAAATAATTCATAAAGAAGCAGTTTTTTGCTTTAATACATCAAGTGAAACATCTTTTTAGCATCAAAATACCGTAGATGGAATATAGAAAACATTTTTTACTGTAAGAAATTAAACTTTGATATCTTATTTATAGATTTTTTTTTGAAAAATTTTTCCGAGTTTTAATTTTAATATAAGAAAATACACCCTTGGAAAAAAAACAAAGAAAAAAATTACTGTCAGAAATATTTCAAACAAATCGTTACTTTTAAGCTGTTGTAGAGAACACGAGTGAAAAATTATTAAACAGATTTTCAAATGTTAAATGAATTCCGATAAATTTCAGACGGCGGATAAACTAAGAAATATTTTATACTGACAAACTATTCCTTGGTCCTTTTTAAAAAATATTCAAATTTAAACTTAAATGGAAAGGTTTTTAAAATGGATAAACTGTATTTTTTTATCAATTCGTAATATGTGATTTGTATATGGGAAGAAAAAAATTAATTTAAAACCGCGTATTTTAAACATTTGTTAATTCTTTTAAAATATGTCAGTGTTAAATAACCGTGTTTCTTATGTTGGTAAATAAAGATTTTATTCTTGAATTTAAGTATTTAAATTACTTGTTTTCTTTGGAATGTTTTTAATTGATCAAAGAGGAGAAAGAGATACTGTACAATTTTTAGAAGCGCGCAATATTTTCACTGTGAAATCGAACCAAATTTGTTCTTATTCTTGTAAATATAATATCTTCCACATATCATTCGCTCTTAACGTCAAAAATTGTTTAATATTTGTATTATTTATTTAACATTTTCACATTTTTTTTTCTTATACTAATTATGAACAGTATTTTTTATTTAAAAAATTGATTTTTCTATTAAATTTCGTTTATAAACTTGCTTTTTATATCTGAGTTCAACTTCATTGGTTTTTTCCCCTTTATTTCAACTGGAAAAGAGGTGTATTACTTGAGATTTTATGAAAATAGTTTCAAAACAAAAGATTTCATCTAAATTATGAATTTTTTTTTTAAATTTCAGAGGTTTTTCAATAGTTGAAACGAGGTCAAACATTGGGAATGTACGCATTTAAGATTTAAATGTACGATTATACATTCGGTTCATTCCCTTTTTAAGGGGGAAAAAAAGACTGAAAATAGGGAACAATTAAAACAAAAATCTGACCAATAATTATTACATTGAATCAAAGAAACTCATAAGTTACACTAAAAACCCAATAGATATATTTCAGAAAAAGTATTATACAATACCTTTTATAAACAAAATTAACGTAATCTTTGAACAAACGACTTTTTCTTTTCTAAAAAATAGAATCAGATAATTTCATATAAAAATCCTTCGAAGCATGTCTACCGGAACTTGCTGTAAGAAGGAAATCTATTCTATGCCAAAATGTAAATGTTGTTACGGTAAGAGTTGATGAAAGAAATAATAATAAAAGGCTTTGTGAAGTTTGAATAAAAACAGAAAGGCTGAACCGCGAAACCACGACCAATTTTTGCTCCCTTTCTAGATTTTAAAATATATTGAGTTCATCTTCGTGGAAGGAAATTGCAAACTTGTAGAGCAGGGATGACGAACCAATGGCACGCGACACAATTACTTGGGCACGTCTCCGATCAAAACGGTTAGAATTTTAGTTCAAAACAGCAAAGTTCACTATGAAGTATTACGAATAAACGCGAGTGATCAGTCGCATTTTTACAGACATATGCCAACATTTCAAAGAATTGAATGTAAAGCCTCAAGACAAAAATAAAAAAATATTATCTTCAAGAGGGATATCAATGCTTTTGACGCTAAATTGCATATTTTCAGAAACGATATTATTACAAGAAAATACTAGTACTTCCCGAACTTGAAAAAATCAGACGAAGAAAAAGTTATTCAAGAACTTATTTCCATAATTATTATGTACCCTGACGTGACTTCATTTGATAAACTGAACTTGTCCGAATTCGATTGGAAGAAATTGAAGAATTTGAAATGCAACTGGGCTTGATTTCCATTCTAGTTCAATACGGATTCAAAAATTTATTAAAACAAGAAAAATGTTAGAATTGATTGAAACAGAAAATTAACAAGCAATATGAGTAAAAATGTCAGTAACGAAACTTTGGAAGCATGGAATTCGATTCCAGATACATTTAACTGTTTGAAGAAGCTGGCTCGTGCTTTTTTAACTATATTTTCCTCTACCTATGCCCCAGAATCATTATTTTCAGAGATGAATAACATTTAAGACTCACTCTCTTAGAAAACCATTTGGCAGATGACTCTAATTCAGCATGTGTTCTGCTAAAAGTAACATTTTACAATCCTAATGTAAGTTATTTGTGATCTGATCGGCAACAACAGAAGTCACACTAATGTTACTTTAATTTGAATTACACGTATATCCAAAACATTTACTGCTATACAGTGCAAAATGTATTTTTTAACAGTAAATAAAGAGTTTTGAGTGGTTAGTATTTAATTTTAATATTTTCCCCCAAATCACAAGTCAAAATAATTTTACGGCACGTCTATACCCAATCAAACACTTTTTTTTTAGAAAAAATGGCACGTTGATCCAAAAAGGTTCACCAGCCCTGTTGTAGAGCTTTGGACGTTAAAGATTAATTAAAAGTGATAGTTTCGGGATTGGGTTCAATGAAGTCTTATTTAGAGTATATCTATTCTATTTATTAATTAAAGTTAGGTTACACAAAGGCAACACATACCGTCAACAAAAATAATGAGCAAAGGATGTGGATGGTTTTTAACAGTGACACAGTTGTCTTCTCACCTGGCCTGTACTGACGATAGGGGGTCGCTAGAGGGTGCTTCTGCTTTTTAAGGCAGTCAGTTACAGTTATGATAAGAGCGTTTATAATCTAACTTTAATGTGATCGTTGATGTTTCGTTAACTAGAAATCGACGAGTCCATGTGGAAGAAAGTAATGGGAAAAGAAGAATTGTCGATAAAATATACTTGAAATTATGTGATTAAGAAAGTAATAAAAAAAGAAAAATTGCGTTGGGGTAGTCCGTAATTAAACATTTTCGAAATAAATGTATGATGTTAAGCGTGAAAACCTAAGATATGAAAGTTAAAAGAGAATATTATTATTCTTTTCAAAACAAATGTGTCAAAACAAATATTGAATCTCTTAAGGGCCACTAGCGTATATATCCGGCTCGCTCAACTGGGGCGTTATGTGCCCCGGACGTATATATCCGTCCTTCTGAAATACGAGTCTTTACGTTGCGTGGCTAGCAGTAAAACTTGTGAGAGGCTCGAACCTCTCTCTCAGGCACCTAGATGTGTGTGGGGGGGGGAATAGGGAAGAAACACTCGACATGATCGAATTAATCTATTTATTTGCCACAAAAAGAACAGACACAATTTCAACTAATAACAGAAAGAGAATGTCTCAATGTTAACCGCGAAAGTGGAACAACGACGGTAAAA
Source organism: Trichonephila inaurata madagascariensis (assembly GCA_019973955.1). NCBI lineage: Eukaryota > Metazoa > Arthropoda > Arachnida > Araneae > Nephilidae > Trichonephila > Trichonephila inaurata. The sequence continues at coordinate 7,651 of BMAV01025464.1, forward strand.
CGCGAACGATTAGGAGACTATCAAACTTGATCCTTACCTTAATAAAGGATCAAACCTATCATCCGACTTAATCGAACATCAAATCAAACTTAGAGAACAATCGTCACTTTAAAGTTTCCTCCTAAGAAGAATCAAATCACTATAATTCTAATATTATACCTTCAGTAGCAATCTCACCTGAATGGAGTATATCATCTCTCTCTCTCTCTCTCTTTCTTACTCTCCCGCAAGCTAGAAAACCTCAACTATATATAGTAAGTTAATTTAAATATCACGATTCTCTTCTTCCGAAGGGTTGGTTGTGAATAACGCGAATTGATAACCCAAAGATTTCCCAAGAGGATTAATTCGAAAAACGCGTATAGATCGTCACAAACTATTCCTAAGCTTTTGGAATGTAATAAAATGTCCGTGACAGAGTTTGCAGATTTGCTTATTTCCACTGAGCAGTGAATCTTATAACTTTTAATTGGCTTACAGGGTTAACTTCGAGAATTAATGATGTATTACTGACGGAAATTTTTGAAACCCAAATTATATTGTAGCTATACTTGATTTGATTAATATGAGCTTCTTTTTTAAATGGAATTATTGATAACTTTACTTGGCTCAAAATTAATAAACATCCGCCTTAAAGCCTTAGGCTTCACACCTATTTTGTCATTTCAAGGGCTCAGTTGACGCATGCGTGTTTGCATAAATAAAGGTACCGCCTTCACGGTCAAAACATAAAACAAAATTTGCATCGAGTAATAATAAAAATATAATTCTCATTTTAATATTAAAAATATAAACCGTTTTGTTGTTGGATATCATAACAGTTATACTTCCAATTCCATGTTTAATATCGACCAAAATAAGGATCTGAAAGTAAAAGCACAAAAAGAGGAAGAAAATTGCAGCAGAGAAAAAAAAAACGATACATGCATATTCACTTTCTAAGGTGTCCTTGTTTAAAGCGTTTTAATGTGTCATGTCTAAGCTTGTTAGGAACGGATGTTCCTTTTTGCAGCTGTGCTATGCAAGAGAATTAATTTCCTGCAAAAAGAATGGAAAATTGTGTCGACGCTTTTCATTATTCGCCCTCAGGTAAAATTGAGAAAGCTAATTCTTTCTTTCTTAATTTTTTTGTGTCGATTTTGGAATATTTAACGCGCTTAGACATGCTGTACGCTTCAATTTAAAGATCAACGTTTCCTGTTTTGTTCTTCAGGATAAACATTTTATACTTTTTCAATTAAGAATTTATATTGAAAGTCAACATTGCTTGCTTATCCGTTTCCTAAATTTTTGAAATTAACTCTGCAGGTGAGAAAAGAAAGAAAATAATTTCGTTTGTAACTTAACTGAGAAACTGTTTCAAAAAGTATTAAAAGATAAATGGGTTTCAAAGATTTAGCGAACGTTAAAAGAAAACTTAGCATCTTACAAAATTAAATTACTTCTATTTGCAGAGGAAGTCTATAATTATTCATTCTGAGAAATATTTTTAATTTAGAATTAAAGATTTAATATTGTTTAGGTAACCTTTTTTGCAATATTTTGAGGATTTTCGTTGTTAGTTAATAATTAAAATTTTAAAAGCCATTATATTCCGTTAGACATATGATAAAGATGTTTTGAAAGGATATTATGTAAATCTTTCTTTTCGCCGGCTCAAACCATCCATTTTTTACGTATTATATATGAAAAAGACGTTACTAATTTGAGTACACTACGACTTGTTTTGAAAATGTGGTTGTAAAAGGGTTACTAGCTGGAATATTCCTTTTGGCGTCAGTTGTATCATTTTTGGCGATTTTATCTCTTGTGCCGGCGAAATGGAAAAGTACCGGATATGCTTTTTACTAAAATATTAATTTTTGATACCCATTTTTTCGACTTTAAATTTAGTTTTTATTTTGTTAATTAAAAATCTTGAAACTGATTTGATTTCAAAACTTTTCGAATTTTAAATACAAATATGTGAGAAGATATATTTTCTTCTTTAAAAAAAAACCCCGTACAACTAGAAATGCGTTATCGGCTTCAATATGTTTTCCATTCCTCTTAGCAATAAATTGAAATATATGAGTATTGGTTTAATTTCTTTATTGTCGGTAACCAACAATAAATAAATTAAATTGGACTGCAACACTCTTGATTTATAAAAATAGTTTCCAAGTCCTAAAAAATGGCTGAAAAAATAATGGAACAGTTCTCACAAATTCAAAAAATGTACGAGAAATGCTCCTAAAATTTGAAACATGATAATAGGGAAAATAGGCAACAATGGCTTTATATATTTGCAATTTCTAATCTGGAAATCATAACATATTTATTTACAAATAGATATATTTACAATTTAGCAATGATTGTGATATGTTAGTCGAATGGTAAGTGAGTAGTGCTTATTAACGTTGCTCTATAAAGCAACATGAGGTCTATTAGCGACGGACCTTGTAATTTTGAATCCCGGTCAAGTGACGAGGACGACACATAACAGGCACCTCCCTTTCCGAATCGACTTTGAGCATCATCATATTTAATTCGGGAGAGGGCACGCGGGGCGCAGAGTCAACCCAAACTCACGAAATCGTTCATTCTGAGAAAACTGTTTATTTGTTATCAATGACCTTGACAGTATCCTCCTATATGACAATCTTCATGAGAACTAAAATGTTTTTGTCACATATCTCCCTCTTTTTTGGGAGTGGCAAACCTTTTTTCGCACTCTTAAGGTATTTATTTTGACTAACATCCTTGCACGTCCTCTTTTGTTCCAAAATATTTTCTATGAACATGCTACATTTTTCCCCTGTGAACAACTCAGTGATTTTCATTGATGTGTTGTACGACTTATTATGGCTTATGAATGTAAATGAGCAGAATATAAAAAAAAAATGGGTATCTGTGATCTCTATTGAAGGAAGTTGAAACTGATCAAGCAAGGGAAGAACCTGCTGAAATAATGCATATTAATCAGGATAGCAAAAGTAAATTTGAGAAGAGTGATGAGCCTGAAACGTTCGAGTTGAAAGGAAAATTTTCAAACGCTGCCTAAAGAACTCCACCAAGAAAAATATAAAGCCGTAAGTATACCACAAGACACACCTGTCAAAAAGACAGAAACAAGCTATTTGTCGATCGTCGAAGGACAATAAAACTACAATAACTTGAACAAAATATGACAGTTTTGCCTGCAAATAACCTTCCTGTGATGTTAGCGAAAACTGTCTGTGATTTGTGTCCTTTATTATAGTCACTCACATTTAAAACTTCTTAGCTCAGTTTCATTGATATTTCTACTTAAATTATCAAAGAACAATTGAAAAGTTCTTAAAAGTAGGTAAGTATATTTTCTCTTAACTAAATTATTCACTGGTATAATGATTTTTGTCGTGTGCAATAAAAATAATTATAGAAAAAAAGGATTGGGGTGACTCAGTCACCCCGCGTGACCATTAACGTTAGTATCGAGTGTCGCCTACTTTCGAATTAACTTGCATCAGCTTCTCTACACGACGAGTCTTCAGTGACACTAGGTTTCAAATTTATAACACGTCGGCTACGAGTTCATGACCATGACCACTAGGCTTCTGTGGTCAGACGCGTCAGTCAGAAGACGATGTGTGTGTGCTATCGAAATCCAAATTCTTCCAGAGACCTAAAAAGTTTTCATGATTTTTTAAAAATTCTCTTATATACTTAAAAAAATGCTTCAAAATACAAATGAACATGTTATTGATATGTCACTTAAAGGTATAAATAATAATTCTTATTATTTTTAACATTATCATCATTATTATGTAAATTTATTTATCTATTAATATAAATATCCATTTAACAAGTAGATTTTTTAAACATTTGATAATTGACGCAAAAACTGACAACCGTTAAAGATTAATAAAAAACTAAATTATATTTGAAGCTGATATTCATAACTTTTCAACACATGTAGCTACGCCCAAAATTTACGCATAAATAAGTAATACTTGGTATGAATCTATTTAAAAAGCGACAAGTCATCAAAAACCAGTTCCTAGTCCATTACAGGATTACAAAATAATTCTCAGATATTAAAAAAAAATCATCAATAAAATCTACAAATTGACATAATAACATCTAATGCTTGCTATTTTAGTTTCTTCTTACTCTTAGAAGGAAATTAAACTTGCAAACGATAATGCAACAACTTGTTAAAACAATTCTTCCTCATATTTTCAAAAATTTTATGACATTGTTTATCACGGAGACAAATTAACTTATATTTCCTCTTTCTAACTAAATGTAGTGTGCAAACCAGAAATCGATTGATACTCGTAGATGAAAAATGCATGTTCTGTCTTCGCCGACACTTCCACAGAATTTGTGGCAACAGCGAACGTGTCTTTGCAATGATCCCGTAACGAATGGTTGTCGCGAACCAAAGAGACACTTACTTGGGGCCTTAATCACTATCATTATGTACCCAGGGTAGCTCGTCGTAACAAATGTATGGCGTTGGAATAGAATGACTCAATGTCATAGCTCTCTTAGACACTCAATGAAAAAATTATACTACTTTAATCACTTTATTGGTTCTTATGGACGAAATGGCGTGTTCGAAGAATTCGTCAGATGCTTGAGTGAATCAAGACTTTTGTTTTTGTATGTGTGTGTGTTTTGTACTTTTAATTTTACTTTTCTATTTTCAGAAACAACACAACTTCGGAAGTCTTGTAACTGTATAACCTTCGTGATTATGTACTTAAACTTACTGCTTCGTTATTCCATATTAATAAGGTGACCATTTTTTTTTTTTTTACAATGAAAAGGAGGACAAAAAAATTCAAGAAAAAAAATGACAACTTAAATATATGAAACATTCTATTAATTCAAAGAAAAATACGCTAATTACACTTACATTCTTTTTAATTATTATCTGAAAAGAGTATTTTTCCATTAAATGATTTTTTTTGTCAACATATCATTTTCTAATATATCGGAAAGTTCGGGCAAAAAATATCCTTCATACTGTGTAGCTAAAATATTAGCGTTCAATCTTGATTTCTCACTTGTTCAAAAATCATTATCAATTGAAAAAACTCTTTCAACTGCTGCAGTAGTTCCAGGGCAGCACAACGTAAATTTAACAAGAATAATTACATTTTTATAACGGATGTGTTCATTTTTGAAATGGTTTAAGTATTTTCACCCATCTTTTATCAGCCTGTTGTTTTTCCAATTGTTCTAATTTATTAGAATTTAAATATACATTTAGTCTTCTTTCTACTTCAAACAGACAATTGTCATCGATTTTAATATCAGGCATTTCTTTCGATAAAAACTTTACGTAATTTTCTAAATCTACCCAATTTACTTGCGACAAAGTCAAAAAATACCATTGAAAACTGTTATTTCCTGTGATATTTGTTTCAGACCATTTTCCGACATTTTGGAAACATGTTTGGTTCATCTCTGAATACAGAGATTAACAGATAAGTTTCAAAACATTGAAAAGGAGGACACTTTTCGAGGAGAGGCAGAACCTATAAAAGGAGGACGTTTGGTCACCTTATATAGTATAATGTATTTTGAGAGAGAGAAAGTTACTTGTAGGCTTAAAATTAGAAAATGTCATTAAAATTCCTTAATTTTAATTAAAAATTTTTTTTTTAAGTTGAAAATACTGTGTATTCTTGAAGAATGCGCTACCCTTTTTTATTTTACGTGTTGATTTCTTTTTGACGAGTAAGATATATAAAATAAGTAGATAATAACTAACAAAAAAAAATTGATTTTTTAAATAATATATAGTGTTCATGAATTCAAAATTTGTTTTATGTGGTTTCTAAAGTATATTAAACGTAAAAGTATATTATCTCTATATAACGAATTTTCCATATAATGAACTTTTTTTCGGGATTTAGCGACTTCGTTTAATAGAGGTCCGACTTTATTCGTTTCAGTTTTGTGTTAAGACATTGTTTGTACAGTGAAATTACAATGATTCATTTACAATAATTTCTTTTAAAAAATGTATTCTTTTATATCATTTAAATATGCTTATTGAATAATATAATGATTGAATAAGTATTATAAATGTATTCCATTTATTATACTTAATGTTTACTTCTGTTTATGTGAAAGTATTCGTATGTTATTTTCTCATTATGCTGTCGTGTGTGTTACATATTAAAACTTTTAGTTCCATTCCTTCGAACTCTTGTTAAAATATATTAAATTTGGAACCTGATATTTTGAATGAAAAATAAAATTACGTGAAGTAAATAGAATATCCAGAACGTAATGGATTTTTTGTATTGCTTCTGTTAAATAAATTAATAAGAAAACCAACATCATCCAGGTAGCTCAAATTTCCTCAAGTGGCTTAATATTATGTTAAAATGGATGCAATTCTAAAAAAACAACTTTCGATGAATTTCCCCCCTTCCCAACGTAAACATTTCCTACATGCTTTATTTAAATTGAAAAAAATTAATATTAATAGGAAGTGTAACGAAGAATTTAATATTTAAGAACAGTTTTAATTTTTTTCAGTTGCTAATGATTTAGGATGATATTTAGAAGCATTCTAATTATTTCTCGCATTTGCTGAAATTGGACATATAAAGCTTCCAAATACGGAATGCTGAACCACTAAGTTTTTTCTTCTATTACATACAAACTTAAAAAGAATGCTCTGCCTCATTTAACCAAAATCAACGAGTCATCATAATCCGATACTTTTTACATCACGAACCGCACTAATGGAATGAAGCCATTTTTAAATGATGTTTCCGATGGAAAAAAAAGTCCCATAAATGCGCTCATTTTGAGTTTAAAATTAAAATACCTTATGATAAGAATTAATACTGTATTTGCATGCTTTTTGGTATTCAGTTTTAGTAAACTAAATTCTAAATAAAATTAAATTCTTATTTAAGATATTCGAAAGTTTTTGATTATTCATTCGAAAATCGATAGAACACGGCAATGTTTTTAATTTGATAAATATTTAAAGAGAGATAGAATAAATTAAATATTTATCTACATTCAGACATTAGCTTTACTAGAACACAAAATTCTACGAAAAACTGAATCCCTTGTTCCTTTCTGTCACTCTTTCTTCAATTCCTACTATTAGCTCGCACTGTCTACATATTTATTTATTTATACATTTGTATATTTATTTATCTTGGGGGAATTTTCAATCGTTCATAAAATACATTTTAAAGCACTGAATTGAGCTGAAATTTTATATACAGGATCATTTTGGATGACAATACAATAATTTAATTATAATTAATAAAAATTAATTGATTAAAACTAATTATTTAAAAAATTACAAATACAGCCACGTTGGCGACTTAGCGACCCTTTTGACGACTTGTCACAAAACTTGAAAAGATTTTTTTCTCACGTGTTAAAGCATTCAGTTGGACTGAAATTAAAAGGGCAATACGATACTTTAATAATTAAAAAAATTAATTACCACTTAATGTTATGATTCTGTCCTATGTATATACATATTTATATTAATTGTAAGTATTAAATAAAAAGTAGCTGAAATAAAATTTTTCTTTGTTGATCTAAGTAGGAATTGACTTAAAATTTTTTTTTAATATTATATATATTTGCTTTAAAATTTCGTCTGGTGCGCAATTTTAAACTCCAGTTTTGATGTAAACATTTTTTTTCTCTACCAAATACAGCGTAAAACATTTTATTTTCATTAAACTTCTATCAAACTATTCCAAAACAAGAATATTGCAATAATCTTTAGCTTTTAAGAGATAGCAGACGATAATATTTTAACATTATGGGGAACGTGACATTATGTGACATTATGTACACGATTGTTTTAGATGACAATACGATACTTTAATGATAATTAATTCAAATTAATTACCACCTAATGTTGTGATTCTGTCTTATGTATATACATATTTATATTAATTGTAACTATTTAATAAAAAGTAACTAAAATAAAATTTTTCTTTGTTGATTTAAGTAGGAATTGACTTAAAATTTTTTTTTATATTTCTTATTTAATTCCTACTATTAGCTCGCACTCTCTTCATATTTATTTATCTTGGTGGAATTTTCAATCGTTAATAAAATACATTTTAAAGCGCTAAAATAAGCTTAAATTTTTATATACGTGATTATTTTGGATGACAATATAGTAATTTATTTATAATTAATAAAAATTAATTGATTAAAACTAATTATTCAAAGTATTACGAATTCAGCCACGTTGGCATCATTTTTGGCGACTTGTGTCAAAACTTTAAAAAAATTTTTTCACGTTTTAAAGCATGCAGTTGAACTGAAATTTTATATACACGATTGTTTTGGATAAAAATACGATACTTTAATGATAATTAATAAAAATTAATTACCACTTAATGTTGTGATTATGTCCTATGTATATACATATTTATATTAATTGTAACTCTTTAATAAAAAGTAGCTAAAATAAATTTTCTTTGCTGATCTAAGTAGAGGAATTGACTTGAAAAAAAATTTTTTTTTTATATTACTCGTTTTTTAAAAAAAATTAAAGCTACATAAACAGATAATTCTATTCGAGCAAACGATAGTATAAAAACAGTTACATTTTGCATTACCAAGCTTTTACACTAGTACAACTCAACTACTTTATAAATATGATGAATAATATTAGTGAAAATAATGTAAAACTCTTATGAATTATATATATTCAATAAATAATATGTATATTTAAAAATAATTATATATTTCCACGTGTCAATAGTGTTCAAATGAAGATACGTTACAGGAAAGCCACATTCGGTACCTGGTTTATGCATAAGAAAGTATTCATAAAAAAGAGCAAAGAAATGGCATCAATTAATTTCTATTGATGCTTAAGCATAACATTTCGTTAGTTCATTAAAAAGTATTTTCGCAATTAAATTTTAAAAAGGCTTAGTTTAATATGTGATCCATCGCTCTTGTACAAATAACATAGAAACAAATAATTGAGTAAAATATGTGCTGTCTTTTTTTTTTCCGAGAGAGAAAAAAACATTCATTTTTTTCGAACAGGAGTTCATTTTTATAGAAACGGTAAAAGACGTTACATTTCCCCGCCTTTCAGTTTTTTTCCCCCGGAGAGTTCCTTTTCGATAATTGTTTATTCGAAATAACAATGTAGAAATTTGATCTTCGTTTTCAGAGAAGAGGGGGAAGGGAGACATTTTTCGAATACGAGTTAGGATTTCTCATCATTATTTCTCGGTGGAAAAAAAATCATCCAAACATACTAAAGGTATTTCGAGGTTAAAAATACATTAAATATAAATTTCATCGTATGTATATTTTGCCTTTAAAATGTGGAATTCGTAATTTCATACAATAGCTATTGATATTTTATGAAATAAATGTCGGCTGTCGTATATAAAACTGTCGGATTTTATGGTTTAACTAGTTATTTTAAAAATAACAATTGCCTAATCTTTAAGGTATCCGACAACGTTTGGAACCATGATTTTAAAAAAGCACATAAATGGATAATTTTCATGATATTTAGTGTCACTTAGATTACAATACATGTATAAAATTATTTTAAGAGCATTTTGACAAAAAAAATTATTTAAATACAATATTTGGCAAAAAATTAACTTGGAATAACCTTTTTTCAAAATGTTCTCCTTTTGTGAAAAATGCTTCTATTATAATAATATTTTGCCTGTATATAGCTCAGACCTCTGTACAGAGACTCAACTATTTTTTTTTGAAAAATTCGCATTATTGTCAGAGTTACAACCAATTTAAATAACTATCGGCGTTTTTTATCTTAAAATTTATCCCCTCTGTAGTCGTAAAACATGAATAAACCCACTTCTTAGTTATATATTTCAAAAATTCTAGTTGAGCCTTTGTACAGAGGTCTGAGCTATCAGGCAAAATATTATTATTGTTGGGTCAACTTCAACACTTAAGCAGTTGACTCCAGAGTCTCTAGCACAATAACCAATTTTATGGTGCAAACACTGTCCATATTTATGGTTATCTTTTAGTCGATAGCTTAATTACTCCTTCATTATTCTCATGACACAATCACGACACAGTTTCTAGTGGACTGGCGTTTATTTTTATCTCACAACACTTTTTACATTCATATCAGAATTACTGGGCATGCGCAGTTGGGCTGGCGCAAACACAGTTCACATATTCTTATTTGAAGACACAACAATTCACTCCTACTTCTCTTAATTACACAGATGGCGTTTCGCACGCCGAGAACTGACAATTATAATAGAAGCATTTTTCACAAAAGGAGAATATTTTGAAAATGGATCATTCTATGTTCGTTTTTGTCAAAATACTGTACTTAAATAAATTATATTGTAATAATATTCTTAAAACAATTTTATATACATTTTCCAAACTAAGCGACACTAAATATCATAAATATTATCCATTTATACGCTTTTGCAAAATAGCGGATACCTTAAAGTATTAAATTTTTTGAGTTTCTGATAAAAATTTTTGTATTGTTTTTCAAATAGCTTTAATGTTTTTACACAGCAGGATTACGTAGTCCATTGATTTATTTAGTTATAAGTCGTAAAAATTTGAATAGGACTATCGATATGCTATATTATATTATTTTTTTACAACTTCAAGTAATTCAGAAAAAAAAAATATATATATCTTGTGATCTTTTTTATTAATTCTCTATTAATATATCTGTAATATTTTGAAATTTATTTTTTACAGACTTAATATATCTTCAATTAATTTATAAAACAAGGGACTTAATTTAACGTTAAATTGTTTATTCTTCATTTTAACGGTGTATCAGTAATTAATTTGAATAAAATTAAGTACTAATCGAGGACGTCATCTAAACTGTGACCCCTCTTTGCAAACTACCACACCACGTCAACGGAAAGACTTTGAGCCTTGATAGCCTTGACTTTGAGCCTCACATGGTACATCTTCAGTCGTACAAGGTTTCGAACCTACGACTCGACAGCTATGGCCACGAGTTTGTGACCATGACCAGTGGCGTAACAAAAAATATTAGGGCTCCCCTGCGAACTCAGGTTTTGGGTCCCAAGCCCAAATACGTACTTAGCGTCAGTCAAACTTAATGTGCTGGGGTTGCGAGGGTGTAAGTTACGCCACTGACCATGATCACTAGGCTATCACTGCCCTTTTAAATCTGTGGAAATTCAGCATGGTAAGAAGAGTGGAGTGGCTAATCTGGTGTCGTCCTCTTCACCTAAAAAATTATAAAGTCGCCAATAGCCTTCTGGTAGCTTCTAAGCAGGACTTCGAACAGTAATTTTTTCGTTCAGCCAAAAATAACGGTTTTCAGTTCAGTTCCGAATGAATAATTTTATTTCATGTATGTTCTTATATTTGTACTAAAAATATAATTCTCTCATAAACAAAAAATGTGCATGTAATGATGATTTAACTATATAGTTGAGACGTTAAATAATTAAGAAACATTGATAAGTTGGTTACAGTAACAAAATATCTGAATATATATCGAACCGAAATAAATTGATATTTCTTTTCGGTTCTTTTCCGGTTTTCGTTCTGACCAAACTAACGATTTTTTCCGGTTTTCGGTTCAGTTCCGATTCGAAGCCCTGCTTATAAGTGCGACGTTAAGAAGATATTCAATTAACTTCCTAAGCCGTTGCTTTACGTTTTCGATCTAATATTTTAACTCTTGAGTACTTCTGCGTCACACAATTTGTGTACTCTTAGAAGATCACTCAAAAATTTTACAGGAAGGATTTAAATGTAAATTTGCCTTCAATATTAACCCCCTCTCTCTTAAGGGTTTTCGAAATGTGAAAAAGAATTACGAATTTTTTTATTAGGGTTTTGTAGTACATATTTTACAAATTTTCAATAACCCGAAAGTAAAATTAAAAAAAAAAAAAAGATTAAAATTAAGGAAATTTAGGATTTTTTTTATTTATTATTTTCAATTTGTAACACGAGAGCGATTTTCTTTAAATATACTGCTATTTTTACCAGTGGCGTACACGAGGGGGGAGGGGTCAAGATCCCCCTTGATTTTTTTTCGTTTGATTGTAATCCTATGTGTATATTACGTAAAATTTAATTGAGTATTTGTTATTAACAATTAATGTTATTAATTAATGCTGATTATTTATTCAATAATTAATTTTGTACTGTTTCTTGTTCCCGATAATCGACAAAATCAAAAGAATATGTTGGGAGGCGTATTGGAGCATGATACCAGAATGGTGACCATTCGACCATGCCCCCCCCCCCTTGAAAAAATTTTGCCTAAATTTTTTTTTACCATAGGTAAAATTAAAAAAGCAAATAAATAAAAAAAATTCTAAAGCGCCGGCATCTTAAAACAAAATTATTTCCAAATATTTTCAAGGTTCTTCACATCACACTGAGATCCCCCCCCCCCTTTTAACATTCGATCATAAAATGTCCTTGCTGGCTTCCTTTTGAATTTTAACATTAAATTCCCGCGTATCCACCCATGGTTGTCCTTGATACTACACCATCCCTCCCACTTAATTCATTTCCAGAAAATTTTATCTATTCTGTCTCAATTTAAAACAACGAAGAGAGGGGGAAAAAAACTTGAAAAGTTTTTGATTCACCGAAACCGCTCTAATTGCCATGGAGCGAAATCGAAAATTATACAACCGACCGATCCATAGGTAACAGAGAGGAAGGAGCGAAAGAGTGAGGAGAGAGAAACTGCGGTCTTGCAAGGGCTAGGATGAAACGCCAAGAGGCGTGGCATTTCCTTTCGAGAAGCCACAGAACTCTGTCAAGGTCACACGTGCTCCAGCGCCTCTCCTCACCATCATTTCTGAGGGCTTGGATATCCGGCAATTTTAGTAATACGAAATTTCGGTCTTTCGCGATGCCAGCCCCTTTTTCCTTTTAAACTGACCCTTTCGACTCTGTGCTTATTACAGAGTGTTGATGGTAGAGGAGGTGAAAAAAGTGGGTTTTTTTATATATATATATATATATATGAGTGTAGTATCTGTGTTCGGTTGAAAGGGGATGGTAGAAAATTCTTACTAATATTATAAACGTGAAAGCTTGTGTGGGTGTTTGGTACTCTTTCACGCAAAAACAACTGAATGGATTTTAATGAAACTGTACAATAATATAGCTTATAGATCAGAATAACACATAGGTTATAATTTATAAAGATATTGTGTGAAATGTCCAAAATATAACGATAATTGTCAAGTAAGTAGGAAAAAATTCTGCCATCTGCAAAAAAGCCCGCGACAGCATATATCTATCTTTTATGTGTGAAGCAAAACTTTGGATTTTGTTTTGTCTACGCCAGGTTCCAGGAACTGCGAAAGCTTAAACAGGCGGAGTGTGAGGCTGATTGTAATTTTAACATAAAATATATAAATACAACAAAAAGTAATATTAACGTATTACACTTTCAGATATAAATTATTTATACTATTTTAAGCGTTCATTACACAAAACTTTTAACAATGTGTTACTTTTGCTGAGCAGAGATCAGCTTAGGGAGGTATTTTCAAAAATCGACCCTCAAGAGTGTTATGGGGAGTTATAAATAAAAAAAAATTCTTTTTATCTGCTCTATTAGATCTACATACTTAAAATTTAACAAAGGTGATGTTTTTCTTTTTTGTTCAGCTGAGATATGCAAAAAGCTTTTTTTTGTTTAATTTGCAATTCACGTAAAATTAACTCATTAAAAACTTCTTTATCCTTCAATCTGTATTGTTTAATTTTTCATTTCACCCGTGCGAAGAACGGGTAT
>BMAV01025464.1:33022-51821 GCA_019973955.1 Trichonephila inaurata madagascariensis
ATTCTTCACAGCGTGCAAAGTGTACTTATAAAAAGTAAGCATTTGGGGGTTTTTGTGTTTCCCCTAATTATAAAATAAAAAGTAGTGCGAAAACTTTAAAATTGAAAATTAAAATAAAATTCTCCCATTTTCGCATTCTGTTAAGTATACTTAATTATATGCAATAAAAAATGTACTTTTTTTTGGAACATTTTGGGCAAAAAAATTGACCACTCAAGGGGTTAAGTGTTTCTCCAAGAATTATTCCTTGAGCATCTCCAACATTCTCAGGAATATAAAATACGGAACTCTTTCAAAATCAGAGCCATCACTTTAGATTTATCGAGATCACTTAATTAAAGATAAAGGCAGAACCCCGGAAGATGCTTCTACGAGATACGTGTTTAAGTGAAACCCTTCCCAACTAAGATTTAAAGAACTATTTTAGTCTCAATTACAGGGGCATTACCCAAAGCAATGAAACTTCATAACTCTTTCAGTATTGTTGCTATCACAGAGTTGGCTGACAGTTTCCGTCTATATTTAGAACAAACTTCAAAACCCGGATTGGGTCATGAGAACATAATTGTGGTCGAAAAAGTTCTACTAAAAATAAAATGGCCATCGCTTCGAAGAAAAGTTCCTCTTTCTGCGACATTAATGATCATATTCCTTTACAGCAGACGATTTGAAAATGGAATGGTTCGAAAAAGTCTAATGAAGACTACAGTAATTATAAAGTCAAAGTTTAGAGTGTGAATATTATATTTTTTATTACTATCAAAAAGTTCTGCAAATGAAACGTTTGTTTTAAATGTCTCAGAATTACTATTTTAAATTGCATCTCTTTCACTATTAAAAGGAGTGTTTTATATGGCATGCACGTACAAATAATTTTTAACATAAAATAATATATACGTAGATAGAGGAATTTAAATTTGTATACAGCGAAAAGTACTTTTGATCGAATAAAAAATTCTTTTTACAATAAAGGACATTTTTATGCCTCCCTCAAAAACAAAACAAAATAAATAAATAAACAAATATTCAAAAAATCTGACCTTTTGAAAATTTAGGATGAGACTTAAATCGTGTATTATGTTTTACATTATGTATTTATTAACATTTACTTACTTATTATTCTCTAAATTTTTACTTACTTTTCATTTATCTTTATGTATTTATTTCTATATATTTGTTTTTATGATGAAATTCAATTATCTAAAATTCAACGAATGCATAGAGAAAAGTTTTGAGTTACCATCAAATCGTTGAACCCCACTATTCAGTCCTAAGTCAGATTTGATAATTTATGTGTGTGTGTGGGTTTTGTATTTCCTTTTATCGCATATACTTTATTCTTATGATATATAAATTGCTCTACTAACTATTTCCTATTGTACAGAAGATATATATATATATAAGACTTTGGCTCAGTGGTTTAGGCAAATTACGGGTGAAGGTTGGCTAGCCCTAAAACTTGTTTAAACCTGCAATCTTGGTTCCTAAGGCCAGGAGTTTGTTATTGTGTATATATATACTCTACTATGCCTAATATTTCATATCTTGAATAGTTATACTTAGGTTCTATAGTTATCTGTGTATATATATTATGGATTATATATAAATATAACTGTGTATATACAAACTCTGTGTATATACATATATATTCTTCTGAATCTTGTTTTGTATAAACATTTAATTGTTTCGTATAATTATTTTGTGTAAAGTTACGAAGAGAAGAATTTTAATTCAATTTATTTAAAGTATATTTTTCAAGCAATTTCTTTAAGTATTCTACATATTTAAGCGAGTTTTTCAGAAATTGTCTTTAATCGACTTATTTAGGAAAAAAAATTCCTTTCTTTCACGAAATATTTATTTGATTAACTTTTGTACATTGCTTATGTATAAATAGAAATTATTCATCATCGTATGAATTTTTAAAGTACTGGCCCCCCCCCCCCACCTTTCCCCGAACAATATTCATACATTAGTGATGAAAAATATCGTTTGCGTTGCCAGTATATTCGAACTTGGTAAGATATTTGAATCTCTACTTCTGTTTTGTTTCCAATTTTTCGATGAATGAACATGAGATCAGTATAAAAAAAAGAGAGAGACAAAAGATTTTATATTCGAAGAAGAAAAGAATAGAATGTTCCTTAATGTGAGACTTCCACTGCAATTATCGTACCGTTATTTTGGACAGTCGCCTTGAGGGACCGGTTCAACGGCGGTTCAATCGAACCATTGAATGGGAAAACGAAATATCAGCAGCTGCATGTTGCCTGCTCCATTCGAAGAGCCCCCTTCAGAAGGCCTCTCGTAAACAACACCCACTCCCTCCCTGTTCAGAGTGCATTTCTCTCTCTCTCTTTTTTTTTCTTTCTGCATTTATTTTTCTCTTTGCAAACTCCCGATTTGCCCTTCACCTCACTGTTGCCAAGCGAACGATTAAAAAAAAAAAAAAAACTATGGAAAAAACTGTGGAAATTTTGGTTTCGGTTCGATTCGCGAAAATTTACGACTCCACCCGTTGAAGCTTCGCAATAACTTACCGTTTTATTTATTTTGGTTTTTTAAAAAAAACAATCATGGCTCGATTTAAAAAAAAAGAAAAAAAAAGAAAAAAGAAATATATATATAATGGTTCTGAGAATACCACCGGGACACTTGTTTTACAAGAATTTTACACTTAAAAGATAAAAAAAAAAAATAAATAAATAATGTTCCTTTACCTTTATTTTGTTTTAATTTTGAAATTTTGCTGTCGGATAAAGGATGCTAACTCTTTGTGGTATACCGCTTTGTCTTCGTTGCATTTCCGATGCTCAAAGCAAATTGTATTCAGGTAAATGTTAATTAAGTTATTTTTATAAAAATAATTACACCTAAAGAAAACTGCGAATCGATCATTATAATAGTTTACAATAAACATTTTGTGTGCTATATGTATGAGAGATAAATCCAATATTTTACTGTCGCCTGACAGTGGAGGTGATGATTATCATCACAAGTACGCATGCGTGAGTGAACTTAGAAAAAACAAAAGAGTGTTACAGTGAAATTCGAAGGGAGTATTTATTTAATTAAATAAAATAATACGATAGTTACAATGAGGAACAATTAAACTCTAATGATTCAACGTAAAAGATGAGAATGAGTTCCCTTTTTTTTACAGCAAAATCTCAAAATTTGGTCGTCTTGGTGGCTTAGAGGTAGAGTTTCCGCTTCGTAAGACTAAGGTTGTAGGTTCGATCCCGGCTGGATTCTACGGATTTTCTGGATGCGAAAACCGTCACCTATGTCATAGGATTATGTAGTATGTAAAAGATCCCTTGAGTATCAATTAGGCTCTGGTACTTTCGGCAAAATTGAAACACGGCAATATTAAGCATCGGACGAGAGCTTGAATTAAAATTCAAGCTTCCAAATTTAGTAGCGAGGGCCGCCACCAGATGGTTCCACCATAAAAGGGCTTTCACATTTGACGACTTGTCGTGTCAGCAAAGGCTAAATTTCTAAAATGCTGCCCATTGAGGGGGGGGGGGATTTAACAATCTTTCTAAGAGTGTTGAAAAGATTTTTTATATTCCTAACACTCACACACATTTCCACATTATGTTCTATGCTGGATTGACTTCTCTATGTTAACTATTTCTGTAGACTATATTTGTGATTGAATAACTAATTAAAACACTTTAAAGCAACACGATAGCCGTTAGCAACAGATCCATAATTTTGAATAACCGTCAGGTGAGTGAGTGAGTGAATATTAACGTCGCATTGTTCAGCTACACGAGGGCTTTTGGCGACTGACCACGTAATTTTGAACCTTGGTCAAGTGACGTGGACGACACCTGTGCTGGAAATACATGTAAATACTGTGCTGTTACACATACATACATACTGTGCTGTTACGCATAAAAAAATAGCAGCCTAATTTTCTAATTATTTGTTAATCAGTTTCGAATAAATTTGTATTTCATTGACTCTATTGTTGTATTACTTACTTCTACGTTTAATAATGCACCCTATTTGTTAAATAAACACTTTTAAACTCTTGACAATATTATTTCATCATTTCACTGAAACAGCTCAGGGATTCGTTCAAATCCCTTACTTTTATCAGAGACATGACCTTTAAGAGACGTCATTTTAATATCTTCCACCAATTGATCATCTCCCTTAGAGATTTGATGAAATTCATAATTCCATAATTTTCCTGCGACATATATGCGTTTATATTTACGTTTCTTGCTCGTTTTAATTCATAGTTCTTTGTGCTTTTTGACTCTTGCAAGATTCATAGTTCTTCTTGCTTTTTGACTCTTGCATTGAGTTTTGTTCTTTTCTTTTCCCCCTGTGAATGTGTTATGTACCGTAAATTTTGTGTATTATTACGAAATGTTATGTGAATAGGTTATAATTTTGTGTTAAAATTCAATCTGAAGCTTGTCTTTCGCAAATCTATGTAAATCTATTCAAAATCTAAATCTTATGAACTTGTTTTGATTTTTAAATAAAGCTGCCTGGCGGGCTGGTGCCTGCTGGAGGTGATCCACATGGGAGATCAACTTAATGGCTAGAAACCCTTGCTGGGTGGGCTCGGATTTCCCAAGGTGGAAAAAAAAGATTCGCAATTTTTTCTTAAAACAAAGTTTTTAAAGTTTGAATATTGGCGTTTATTTCGTGTTAGGTACAATTTAATGTATTTTTTCCTCTGTTTGTATCCAATCGTCATCTTACCTATGGTTCTGTTTTAGGTGTTGATTCTTTTTTTGTTTTTCTAGTATTTATATTAGTGGTTCCTATTTACTCACCAATTTTTATTAATAATCGTATTTTCCGTTTCTAAATGATACCCCCTTCAAAATCGAAATAACTTGAGTGTCAAAAATTCTTGCTCTGCACCTATTATTAGTATAAGCTGAATTGGCATTACATACAGAAATTAGTATTACTGCAACCAAACAATTAGCGTTTTCAAATTATCCCATCTATTTAATTTCTTTGATGTAATTTATTTACGGTCGTTGCACTTCTTGATAAGGTAACTGCTTACACAAATCAGTGCAAAAAGGACCGTGGGTAACCTAGTGGTTAGAGCATTGGACTCCAGCCTGGAGGGCCTGGGTTCGATGTCACCAAATAACCTCCGAGTACACACAGAGTACGTTTTCGCTAGTCTTGCGGACGATCGCAGCAGAAACCACGGGTGCAAGGGGGCTGGAGAATATTTCCCTCCCTTCCAGTTACATGCCTAAATTGTGAAGGTGGAGATAGGTGGTGTCGCCATCTATCGTGTAGAAGACCAACCTGTCTCAGGCTCTGGCAACTTTCATTCCTTCCCTTCGGGAAGGACATGACAGCAACAATAGTGCAAAAAGGAAACCATTAAAAGTAGTTTTAAAAAACTAAAACCAGCTCCGTATATTTTCACATTTTTTCTTGTATTGATTACACGTTGACAAAATTGGTGCTGGTATACTACATGTTATCTATACCAATTAATTTTTTTTCTCTACCCATTGAAATCGCAACTTTTTCCATTTTCAATAAAAGGGTTTTTTGTATATATATACTACATCCCTTCTAAAAATTTTTTAGTATGAAGCATTTCAGCCTCTTTTTAAATGTACGAATTGTGAATTCATTAGTATTATACGTAACACAAAAATCAACATTATAATAATTTTTCCATTTTCATGCTGTTCAGATCATTTTAAATCTCTTGTATGAATATTGTGGATTTTCGATAAGAAACCATTATATCTGGATTCTTTTTTAATATTATTAATAAGACATCTTGCTGACACCATTAGTTATTGATCACATACATTTCGAGCACATTGCAGATGTTCATCCACTAAAACCCATTGCTTAATATCGAATTACCGTTTTCAAGTAAACGCGTTGCGGTGATGGATGAGACTTTAAGCACGTTCCGGTGAAATCTGGAAAAAGAATATCCTGCAAAAGGAAAAATTATTGTAATTTGCTTCATTCCATTAAAATGGATTCTGAAAACTAATGTTTTTTTGGTTTTTAAGAACAAAGCCGTATCTAATTTTGTATGAGTCGAAACATTCTAAGGGAAGCAATTATTTTTAGAAGTTTGATTTGATTTGTGTTTATTATCGATCAAAATAAATACGTAAATTGAATGGTCAAATACTAAATTTTTTAAAAAAGAGTTTATAATAATTTTGGGAGAGCTAAATTTGCATTCAACTTGTACGAGTAATATTTGATAAACGTAAGAAAAACGAACGTAAATAAGATTTTAACTTCCATATATTGAAAAATTGTCATGTATATATATTTTCTATACCTTGCTTATATCAACTGGTAGAAGATAAATGCAATCTTTCTCAAAGTCTTTATTGCATTTCACTTTAAAAATATTCTTTTGATTTGCTAAGTTTTATATAAAAAAATAATTAGAAATACGCAGAAGGAAAAATTTGAAGGTATTCTAAACAGCAGTCAGGTTATAAATACTACATTGGAGTCGGCATTCCATGTTTCATCTTTCGAAGCTATGCCTCATACAGACTTCCGATTTCAATTAACGTGGCGTTAGAGTTACAATATAGGACTATTGGCAACGAGCCTTCATGATTTAAAACCTCAGTCTGGTAACGAGGCACACTCCTGAAGCAATGCCTTATTCTTCTATCAAGCCACTTTAAGGCTGTTTTCGGTTAATGTTAAAGAATAGGACCCGAATTTGGAACATTTTTTCAGATATAAAAGAAATGAAAAATTAATATGATATTCTGGCTTCACTGTCCTTTAGAGAGCAGCATTTTTTTATCATACTTCCCATTTTTAACCGAGTTGATTCATTTTTTCTGCTATAAAAAGTGTTTCGCATTTTTTATCCTATGCCGTAATGTTAAATGGGCTTTGCCTTCACGTATTAAAACAAAAGAGAAAGTACTCACGGAATATTTTGAAAATTTTAAAAACACTATATTGTTAACAGAGGTATGAATTATAATATTGCAAATTTCCATGGAAATTAGGTCATTTTTCTGTCTGAAAATGTGTTTCGCGTTTAGTTAGAGCTCTTGTACTTTCACCGAAGAGAGACAGCCTTAAATAAAAACTTTGAGAACAGATTCATGTAGCATATAACAACGCTAACATTCCACAAAATGATTTAGAAGAATCACTTCTTGCATCTATGAACCGACTCGTATTTTACGAACCATGAAGTTTACACTCATGACCACATGATTACTACAGTATTAAAGACTGAAGAAAATGAGATTGTCAACAAGGCTTGCCGCATGTTAAATACAATTGGCCCCTGACATACTTATTTAAAAATACTGGAGAGCTTAAAAAAAATTTGGATTCACGTTCTGCATCTGAAGTCAATCTGTTCATGATTACGATCTTTAATTTCAGTGCACGTAGATAATTTAGGTTGATTTTTCAATTTCTCTCTCTCTATATATAAAAATATATATCGTCCAAATTTTCAATCGTTAATAAAATACTTTCTATTCATCCAATCAAGTTCAAATACATTTTTTAAAACTTATAGTGGATGACACTTGATGTTAATACAGTTTTTTTCACATATTTATTTATTAATTAAATTAAAAAATGAATAAATAGTAACCAACAAAAATAATAGTCCAACGCCATATATAGAAAGGAAAACCGTTCATTGTGTCCCCTGTTGTGCAATGGCTATCGCGTTGGACTTTTAATCCAAAGGCCGTGGGTTTGAATCTCACCTGGGATGGCCTAATTTCTGAGAATGTGATTTCCTTTAAGTTATACTATTTTATTAGAACTACTAAATTTAATGAATGAACAAATAGTGACAAACAAAATAGTACAAATGGAAAATTGCTTTCTATTTTGTCACTCAATAGCATGAGTCTGTCATATATATATACCTATTTATACTAATTGTAACTATTTAATGAAAAGTAAGTAATATAAAATTTTCTTTGTTGACCTAAGTAGAAATTGACTTGATTTTTTTTATATTACTTGTTTAGAATCATCTTGGTTAAATATAGTTGATGCGTTACACAAAAGCGCAAAATAAAAGCTTTTTGCAACATTTACAATTTTAATTTATTGATTATTAACAGCGAGGTCTTTGGGCTTCAGTCCTCAAAATTTTGGCTAAGCATTGAGAACACATGACACCTTAACTCAATTACCCTAAATTTCACACCACACCAAATTGAGGACTTTGAGCCCTAATAGATTTGATGCATTTCAGTCCCGCTGTGATGGGCTCATGCGTCTTTTCTGTAACATAACCTCTGGATTCTTTGACGGCCAAGATTAATGGCAAATCTTTTCCAACCCAAATCCAAGAAGTGAAATGCAATTGTAAATGCAAGTAAGATAGCCTTTAAAAGAACAGAAGTTTTAGTAAGCGGGATGGCAATTTAGAGAAAGTTATGTTTAGAAGAGATAGAAGTGTGAATTGACGGCCTACCAAAGATACCAGATTTCTAGCCATTACTACAATGTGCATACTATTGCACGCGTGCCTAAAAGTCTCTCTGAAAGTGATTGAACCTTAGCTTGATTCAAGATAGGACTGATTATTTGATATTAGAACTTGTAATATTATCAGAATTGAAAGTAGGCGGATAATATAATTATTTAGATAAGTGATCCAAGTTACGCGATCAGGTTTAACTACAGCTGTGTGTGTTTGGTTTATTCTCACTTAATATAAGTTTATCCAATTTATTAGAAATTTAAGTTATATTCTTAATAAAGTCATATTAAGAATTTTAAAATATCGATTCATTAAAATATCATCAACACCTCTAATTCACGCTGACAAACAAAGATATGGACGCCATAGAACGACCATATCACACCCTTACAAGACGTTCGTTGGAAGGATGTATGCTCTCCAAACCCTTAGTTAGAATTTTTTCGTTTATCAATCAACTGTCCCACGTAATTTTCAGCCATTGACAAAGGATAAAGATGATGTGCTTTTTCCTCAGACTCAGATTCCTCTCTACCTGTTAGTACTTTTCTTTCCCTACAACATCTTAGTGATTAGTCCTCCGCAAACAATGAAACTGGCGTTTCTATTCTGCTCAAACTGAGGAAGATTTCTCAGACCCACGAAGTACACCTCCATTGGATCCCCTCACATATTAACATTAGAAGTAATGTGGTCCCTGATACACTGGCCAAGAAAAGTAGTGAGAATGAAGAAGCTAATGGAATTTCGCTTACTTATCAAGAACTATACTCTAATAAAAGATCTAGACTTAATTTAATATGGAGTACCAGTGGTACATCCCCTGGCTGGAAATCAAATGCGACCGTGGCTCCCAGACTACTCTGGCTAGACTAACAAGTAGCCACCTGAAATGTCTTTCCTATGATAGTGGCAGAAAAATCCACTCCTCTTGTAAAAAATGTTGTGACCATTCAGCTTTACCGGTTCACATTCTGAGATGCATCAGTCTTTCTAAGGGGAACTCAACATTCGATCCCCTTATTATTAGAGATTTTTTGGCGGTAAACAACCTTCTGGAGCTGATCTGACATGTGTTAGATCTTCCAAGAATAAGAAACAACAACATTAAAACCTCTTTGTCAAAGTATCGGAGGTAGCCAAATGGTCATGGTCGTGAACTCATCTCCGGGGGTTTTCGAGTCACGAGTCCAAAACTTAGTGCCTCTGAAGACTTGCTGTGTAGAGGACTGTCGACTCAATGGTATGGTGTAGTAGTTTGGAGGAGAGCTCAATTGTCCTCCTCATCATTTGCCCATGGTTTAAAATGACGAGATCCGTCACCCAAAGCCTTCGTGTTGCTTCACAGTGTGGCATATAAATTAAATTCTAATCAAATCAAAACCTGACTCTCCAAATTTTTTCTCGTTATAAGGATTTTTGAAGGGCAGTTCTATTTAATTTGTAGCAATTATTTGATGATATTGTAACGATTGCCGCCACACAGCTGTGTGAATCGACTTTTTTGTGGAAATAATCATCACACGTGCATTTTGCAGCTGCATCTTGAAAGTTATTCGTGGTTCCGCCACCAGCAGGATGTAACTGGATGCTAAAAGACGCGGGCCCTGATCCCCGAAGCGAGGATAGAGAGAGAGAGGGAGAACCAGAGATGCTTTGAAACTTTCGAAGAGAGCAGACCCTGAAGAGAACTTCTCTCTCACAAACCACATCATTTGAACTCTAATAATCTTTTAATAAGTTTAATAACTTGAATGTATAATCTGTAAATCATAGCTCTGTGACGTAAATAAACTAAATGTTTAAATTAATCAATATCACGCTACCGTTATTTATCTCAAACGTCGCAATATGCAGCAGAGCCAGAGCTCGAACCGCAATTCCACTTTCACAACGCTACCGGCTACGAAGCTCGTGACCATGACCTCGCGAATACCACGATCTTTCTCTGCAGTAAAAGAGATTTCTTTTCAAACCCCAAAATTAATTTTTGTTTGTGATTAGTTTCCCCCTACATTGATTAATACATAAAAACATTAAAATAATTGCAAAAAAAAAAGACATTTTTTTTCACACGCAATCTAACTCTTTCAATTGCTGTCAGCATTTCCACAGAATTCATTGTCCCCCTAAAGAATGCGGGCATCTAAACTACTCCGAAATAAATGCGAGATTGTTCGAGCCGAGTGTCAGGTCGCTTTGATTCGAATCCATCACGAGTGTATCGGAGAAACCTTGCGCCCTGAGCCACAAAAGAAATTTCACAGCAGAACGAAAGGAAAGAGATTAATGGTTCTGGGCCATCGGAGAGCTGTCATTACATTGCTCAAAATGTTTGCAACTGCAAATTGAAATTTATTACTTCTGTCACTCTCAGATTCTGAGGGCATCTTGCCCTCTCATTTCTCAAAGCAAAATCAACAACACAAGGAGCGGAAACAAAATTTAAAGAAATAAATAAACTCTAAACATTTATTATAAGAACAGCTTTTTTACTTTTCCCTCAAATATTAAGGTTTACTTTTATTTGCTTAAAATTAGCATCGTAATAGAGGTGCGTTATAGCAGCGACTCTTAAACCGTAGTCCGCGAACCCTCAGGGTAGGGATGTCGATCTGAGATCGATTTCTTGGGCAAAAAAAAAATCGATTTTTTAAATCGATATGTAGCGCTGAATCGATTCAGTGAATCGATATTTCATCCTATAAAATCGACATTCGATTTTTTCTGTTGTCAAAATCTTAAAATTATTTACAATTACTACTATTACGTACTATCTTTAAAATATTATTAGTTAAATGTATTATATAATTAGCTAAATGTACTATTTATACTTTACTGGCAAGAACAAAAAAACTCTATCATCGCGTTCACTCAATAGCCATGATGTATATGAGTATCGTAGGATCATCTGTTCCTTGTGAGCACCTTTTTTCGATTGCCGGCAACATCCAAGTGATGAGCGGAACCACTTAGATCCCAATAGACTACTTGACAGACTTTTGTTTTTAAAAAGCTTAGATATTAAGCATTGGGAACTAGAAGGTATATAATCTATTTTCTAAACTTTTGAATGCAACAAATACATTTGGAAAACAAATGTCTTATATCTGATACTTTGATATAGTAATAAAAATAATTGTAGTTGTCGAATTCCCTACACTAAAAATTCCCTGATTTTACTGATAAGAGATCATTTATTATGGTATCTTTCTTTTGTTTTCCATAAAATGGATTTATCTTTACATTGTAAATGCAGCCTTGAAAAAAAATCGATTTTTTTTAAAAAATCGATATTTTAGTCCTCCATTTTTTTTTTTTGAATCGATTCATCAGGTTACGACTCGAATCGATTTAAAAATTGATCTTTTTCGAAAAGAATCGCCATCCCTACCCCAGGGGTCCCCAACGTTTTCCTAGGAGATCCGAGAAGGTCTTTCAATTAATGTTAAGACATCCCTTTTTTACAAACTCTAAAAGGCCTCGTAGAAGAATTGAAAGATGTGCCCTCCTAGACTAGATCTCTAAATTGCCCCTTATGAAAAAACTCTACAAGAAAATATATTTTTATCAAGAATATTAGTTAAGGTTTTTTTTTTACTTGTAACTATATAGCCATTACTATAGCATATATATAATATTTTCGAAAAAAGTAGCAGAAACACATCGAAGAGTTTAAAATATCTGTATAAATAGCAGAGAAGTCTCGAAAAGAAACTTTAAACCACTCAACCTTGAGCTAGGAAGGAATCAGGGACAGGTGTTCAAAGTCTTGGGGGTCCACGATGTCGGGCTGATATATAAAGGAGGGTCACGGCGATCGGAAGTTTAAGAAACACTACATTATGCGATACTGGTTCGAAACCGTATTCATGTTACGAGGAACAATACCTGAGCACAGTAGCGCACACAGGAATTTTTCAAGGGAGGGTCCGGGGTTGAAAGTTCACCATTCTTGTATCATGCTTTTTTTGATTTTGTCGATTTTCAGGAACAAAAAACAGTAAAAAACTAATTATTGAATAAATAATTAGCATTAATTAATAAAATTAATCATTAATAACAAATATTTAATTACATTTTACGTATTATATACTTAGAATTATAACCAATCGGAAAAAAATCAAGGGCTTTGGGGGAGTCCGGACCCCCACCCTTCTGTGCGCCACTGCCTGAGCATATCGATCTCTGAACCTCAATAATATGTTCTATGAACATTTTGAGTCCCATCATTCCATATGAAGCTTTGTACTGGAATATCGAGTATCGAACCTATTATCTTAACCACAAAAGCATCTCGACCATCAGATCTCGACAAGGTATTTAATGTATTTTCCGATTTTATAATTTTATTATTTAAAAAAAGCACTATTCAATCATTGAAAAAATTGAGTTTTAGGCAGGGATGGGCACAGATACGTCTTAAGACTTATGGAGGCCCTGGGCCTCTACTCAAAAGTAGACCCTGAGCCCTCTTTAAAGGTAGATCCTAGGCCTCTACACAAATGTAGGCCCCACTTATGACCCTTAAAAGTAGGCAGCACATAGCTTACGGTGTCAAATACTCGGAAACATGGAACATACATGAAAATTTTTCACCTGTCAAAGAATTGTAGAAGGCAATTAATATCATAGCGTAAAATATTTCCTTCACACTGTTATCTGACTGCAAGTCAATAATTTCTAACTGTAGCTCCTCAGGCGATGCAATAATATCAGCAGTAATGGGATAATAGAGCAAACTGAATGTTGTAAATTAAATGTAAAATGAATAGATGGCGCTGCAAGTCATCTGAGGTTTATACTTAGTTTAGCTTGTAGAATCAGAGTTACGTAATGTTTTTTGTGCTGTTTACATGTCTTCTATATGTATCGTCTAATAAACCAAAATGGCTAAAAGGATGGATCCAATTATTGGAATAAGATAAAAAATATAATGGAAATATAATCGTCCTAACTGACCCATGGAATTAAGGAAATATAACACTGAATATTCGTTATAAGGTATATAACAAGTATCAATTTATTTTTTTAATGGTTATTTATACATTCTAAATGTTTTTATAATTATGAAACAAATACAATATTTTGGTCCACTTTTCTGCTCTCTCTCTTCTCTTTTGCTTTCTCTCTTCTTTTTAGGGGGAGGGGATCAATGTGCATGTATTTGTTATGCACATATTAAAAAACCTTATTTAAAACCGTTAACGTTCATTTTTATCTCACTGTCACAACTCCTCCCTGGTGTCGAAACCTTTCATTCATGAAAAAAGGCAAAACCCTCTTCCTGTATAAATTTTCACAAATTATGCTGTTTTACCTTAGGCAAAACAGTTAGTTTGTAACGGGTAAGTAACTGAGCTCTGCAAACTTGAAATCTGAGTGTCGGGGCTAGTGTTACAACTTCAAAAGAACCGCGAATGATTGGCAGGAGATTAAAAACCCTCATTTTCTAAAAAAACCCGAGTATAAAGCAAGAATGTTCAGAACAGCCGCTTTGCTTCTATTAAGATTCTCTTGTCTTGCATTTATGCGCTTTCAGATTATCCTCTTCAATAATGAGCACACATTTTAATATGTTCCATGGGGAGTTGTTACTCCCCCCCCCTACCAGCAGCTGAAAATGACAAGGAAAGCTTAATCGGAAAGAATAATAGAAAAAAATAGCGGTATATTTTCGAAATCAAAAGGTCGGTTAACGGTGTCGGCGGGAAAAAAATTCCAGCTTTCTTTTCATACAAGAACTACAGACGCCAACTGTCTTTGCTGCCGTACTGTTATTGACAAATCTGGCTGGGATTAGAACACGGCTCAAGAAATGTTGTTGCCAACTGCTTTAACGAAAACATGCTGTTTTGAAGCAATATTCCAACTGCTGCTGCAATAGAATTTGAAACGTTAATACATAAACAGAGTGCTTTATTTTGTTATTTTCAAAATTCACTTAGGAAATATTAAAGCTAACTTGAATTGTTTATTAAAAAGGTAATTTAATGCAGCAATTCTCAGTATGCAATAATTTAACAGCAATCCATTAAGGTTATTTTTTAAAAAATGATTTTAAGCTACATCTAGTAAATATTTTCGAAATGTGCGTGTTTATTGAAATATATGTAAATATCTTAATATTGGAGATTAATTTAAAAAAAATTGATCTTGGGATAATGATTTTTAGTCTTCAACAATAGTTACAGTGAGAGGTAAACATGTTTTCATGGGCTATAATCGAAATGAAAAGAATTTACAAATAATGTAGAAGATAAAATAATTCTAATTTTACAACTGTTGTTGAAAGTCTGTTGACATTATTTCATTATATTTCCTTTTCAAAATCCATAAAGAACTTCACTTTAAAATTGAAGCAACGAAGAAAAAAAATGAAAAATAAGATTTTCTAGGGAAAATTTAAATTCCTTACGATAGCTCAGTCAGTGAATGAGATTTTATTCATTCATTGCATCTACTGTGGAATTCATTTATAAAATTTTCGTGCTTATTTAATCGTGTACATTTCGAAACAAATGTATTCGCTGCCTATTTAGTATTTAAATAATTCTTAGAAAAAAAAGCAGAGTTTAAGTAAATTATTTTTTAAACTTTAAATGTGGAAATACGCGATATTTCAGGAATGGGCAAATAGCGGCCCGCAAAAAAACTTTGCATTTCCCTAAGACACTCATAAAACCATATAGACAGAAAAGGTTTTCCATGTTTGGATCAACCTATATTTGTGAGCAAAGTTTTCCCTGCATGTGAATATCTGCAAAAATAAATATAGATGCAAGTTGGCTGACATAAACTTGCAGGCTGTCGTGAGAATTTCAACAAGCCATCTCATGCCTGATTTAAAAAAAAATGTTGAAAAGTGCGATAAGGTACATTTGTCTCATTAAAAGGATTCTTAAATTAAATATGCTTGCAGCTGCAGATATGAAATTAGCTCAGCAAATAAATTGAGCAAAACTGCCACTATTTTATTTAAATTATATTTATTGTCTTTTATAATATATATTTGTGTATCGTATTATGATACAATTTAAACCTTTTTCTGAGGTGCAAAGTTAACTAATGAATACAATCATTTTAAAAAAGTGCAGCCCTCCGGTATCCTCCCCTTTCACATTGGGGTCCTCAAGCCAAAACAATTGTTCGGCCAGGACTAGGTAATGCTTGTTTACTTCTTTAAAATGTTTGTATTCATTAGTTAATGAATGCAATCATTAGTTTATGCAGTGGCGTAACGGAGAATATTAGGGCCCGCCTGCAAAGTCAGCCCCCAAGCCAAATCTTATAAAGGGTACATACTTGACCTCAGTCAGGCTTTGGGCCCTTTTGAACCCCCCCCCCCCCGGAATAAGGGGGTTGTGGGTGTGTACGCTACGCCACCAAGTTTATGGCACTGAATTCTTAAATATAAGCTGATGTCAGCTGGTACCCGACTAAATATTTCAGTATTGTCTATCAAGAGAAAAAGTTCAGAGCAAGAACTGGAATCCAGAAATAATTTTTTTTATACTACACGTGCGCTGCTGAGAAGGTAAGTAATGAATGGAAGTGGTTATATTATAAAGATTATATATATCCTAGAATGGTAAAAGAAAAGTCTTTAAGTTTGGAATGTGATGAGCAGCATTACCAAAACAGTGGATAACGAACAACAAAAGAACACTTGTTTCCTAATAGGGGTCACAAGTCGCATTCGAGACCGTTTTGAAATAATCAGTAATACCAGGATGTTGTATTCTCTCAAAAAAATCGTGACTTAACGATTTCATAATTTGAATTGTTGCTGAATTAACCATGATATTCGTTTTTTTTAAACGAGAAGCGCTTTAGCAGTGACATTTAGTTGCAAAAACGTTAACTAAAACCTAAATAATTACACGCCAGTACTATAATAATATAAAAAATATAAATAAAAAAGCTGAATTATTAACGAATGTCGAAAGTGACTTTAAGGAAATTGTTTGTTAAAACTTGTTTCAAGTGTTAATGAAAGCTGTTACAGCAAAGTATTGCAAAAGCAAATATTTTCTGTCTGAAAGCATGGTAAACTGATGAATTCATTTGATTTAAAACTTATTATATTTTATTCTTCTAATAATTAACATCGAATTATTGCAACTTTGCAGAACAATTTTTACTACAATCGATCCGATTCCAACTTGAAGTTTTTAAAGAAAACTTTTTTTCCTTACAGAATCGAACTAAAACACACATTTAACCTTCAAATGTATCTTTTCATACAGTAACTATCACTTCATATTCTGGACTGTTTCATTCGACGATTTAACGGAAAACTTTTCTTAAAATTAAGTTTCTTAAGTTTTCAAATTAACCTTCGTTCCTTGGGTCCCTTCTTCTAAGTATTTCATTCAGCTTTTGAAGAATATCGTGATAGAATTAGAAATATTATATGTACCATGCATAAATTAAACTACGTAGGCTGTTCAATAAGTAATAAGACTAATTTTACTGCCGCAAAATCACTCATCGGAATGTTAATTTCTGTGGCATAAGAAAAGTTTATTGTCTGTATTAACAAAAGCTACCGATAGTCGGCGTGTACAGACTCATATTTTTGAGTATCACGTGCTCGAACTGAAGCGTATTTGTGGGCGCTTACGAGCCGCGGCCAGTTGTCGAAATGGAAGCAAAAATCTGAAAAAATCAGCATCGGAGACTTTTGATATGATACGATATGATTAAAGACTGAAACAAGAAGGCAACAATATCTGAAAACTCTTCATCACAGCAGACAAAGCTTGGTTGTATCACTGATCCAATCATAAAACAACAAAGCAGTGAACGGAAACATCCATCTTCACCTACTCCCAAGAAAGCAAAAACTGTGAAATTGGCTTATAAAGTTGGGACCATAATTTTTTTTTTTTTATTTTGAAGGAATTGTGTAATAACACGCTGTCGAACCCGGTACTACCGTAAATGGCTCGCACTACGCCAATGTCCTGCGAACAATGATACAGCACGTTAAAAGGAAACGTCCATTGCTCCGAAATGGCTTCCTATTGCACCATGACAATGTCTGACCACATATTGCTCGTTAAGTACTGGATGTATCGCAACAAAACAACGTAGAGATTTTACCATACCCTCCATACAGTCCTGATTTCATTCCATGCGATTTCTGGCTGTTTCCTCAACTTAAGAAACCATTACGAGGCAAACGTTTTGCAAGCAACAAAGCATGTGTAAAGGCTGCGGAGGCGATTTTGATGAAGCTCTCACAAAATTTACTTTTACATGTTTTTAAGAAGTGTACAGAACGTTGGGATACATGCATTACGTGCCGCGGAAGTTATTTTGAAAAAGACCATGTAAATGATGTCGATTGAAGATATTTTTTTTAATATAATTTTAGTCTTATTACTTATTGAACAGCCCTCGTATGTATATAGATTTTCCACGGACCCTTTAAGCATTGGGCAAACTATGTGTAAGTGGACCAAGGCCTCGTCTCGTTCTCGACTCGCCCTCATTAAGATCATGACCAGAATAATTTTGATCGCCAGATGTTATTCCTAAGCATATTCTTCGAAAAATTGGGAATTTCGAACTATATGCGAACTGGCAACAGTTGCAGGACTGGATTATTACTGCTGTCCGTGTCTAGGTCTAACATCATACACCATAAATATTCATTTAGTTGAAAGAAGACAGTCGATCGAGTCTGTTTGTGCCTTGGGTTTTAAGATTGTGAGTCACGCACATTTTTTAGGTACGGGTAATCATTTGTACGAGTATTTGACAATGTATGCTACATACTGTCCACTTAAAAGGGTCGCAGTGGGACCAACTTTTACATAGAATCCAGGGCCTCAAGAAGTCTTAAGACATCTCGCGTGATACAACATCAAACTAAATGAAAAAGCTGCTGCATCTGATATTACAAGAATTATTTATTTGCTACTCACCCGATTATTGGCAAAAGGACCAAATATTTTTAAGCATATTGTGCCATAGAAAGGAAGCATAAAATTTTGTACATTATTTTACCTTTCTAACTTTTTTTTAGGATTCCTCCTCACACATAAATTTAAGTTATACATCAATCGAAAAGAAAAAGTCACAATTTGTCCAGTAAGATTCTTATTAGGTTAAAACAAAACTCATAAGTGAAATTTGTTACTGTTCCAATACATTTCTCTCTAAAGATGAAATTCAACGTTAGTAAAAGCAAACATGTGTGTGTGTGGGAATGACGGTATGAAAAAAACAAACTTAAAACACAAAATTTACATTTAAAAGGATTACGTAAATACAACATCTCTTAGAGCTTCATTTAACATTGAGGGAACTGAAAATATATAA
>BMAV01025464.1:56821-74601 GCA_019973955.1 Trichonephila inaurata madagascariensis
GAAAGAAAACCACAGAACATAAATCTTACAATGTGTTACACTTAATTCTCTTTTAATCCTTGATACAATTTTAGAACCTAATCTTCAAATCATATACAGAGGTTTTATTTATGTTTCTTTTCCAGTTCAAGTTTAGATTTGTTTTATTTGTTGAAAATAATCCTTGAAATTAAACTAGTTCTTCAGAAAAAAAAGGGATATCTTGAAAGCACGACAAATAAAGATGTTGCATGTAATGTTTTATAAAATTGAAAAATAAAATAATCGTTACAAGGATTGTAAGATAAAATGTTTGCTATGGAGATACAAAACGGACTTTGATGTTTTTCCATCTCGAGTACTTATTAATCTAGAATTTATTTTAATGTGAATAACTATATTTACAAACCAGATAAACACTGACGTTGATTACATTGAAACATTGGACGCATCTTAAGGCTTTCTTCACATCATGTAAATGTTTTGTTTATTTTCATAATCTCGTAAATAAAAAGGTTTACCTGAATCAGTCCGGTTGGATTTAAACCTATATTTGACTGACACTTAAGATCTTATCGTTGCACGTCACTTAAGATATTGACAAGCAGATGTGTTGATTTTATCTCACTTTTAAAAGTGGAAATTCCCGTTTCGTATTTACACATTTGTCATTTTTCGAATAGTTATTCTAGAATTCTGATCAACACTTAAAAAAAGGTTCAGAATTTTACGGTCATCGGACTAGAAATCTAAACATTGGTAATAATTTTAAAGATGTTAAAAAAAGAAAGAAGAAAAAAATTCACCCCGAGAGTGTATTTTATTATAGTAATTAAAAAATATAAATAATTACTAAAATTATAATAAGTAACAAAAGATTAAATAAAACTAAATGCATAAAACAAAAATAATTAAATAACAAAATAATGAAATAACAATAATTGAAGAACATGAAAAAAAATGTGATGATTGGTAAAATATTAAATTCTTACTCTTTTTTTTTAGTTATAAAAATAAGGATAAATATAGGGAAATATAGGGAAAGTTAGGGAATATAGTTAGAAATATAGGGAAAGAGTATCCTCAATAATTCTGAGTATGTTCTTCATTCCTTCCGCTTATTTAAGTTATTTAAATGTTATGCATAAGTATATTAGAAATGTGTATGTATGTGTGTGTGTATCAAGTTTATTTTCCGTATAATATAAAATCAGAATATTTATAAAGTTTCATATTTTACTCTTTCAGTAGATATATTGCAGTCCAGGTGTATTGGCAAACATAGGGGAAAGTTGGCGGACTTTAAAACTATGTATAACCCCACAAGAGTTCCTAAGGCTAAGAGTTTTCTTTTGTGCTATTGCTGTATTCTTATATATATATATATACAAACATATAACAATATTCACCCAATTTTGAGATCGTTTGGTATTTTTTCCCGCCAAATATACCAATGTAAACTAGCTATGTTAAAGAGTAAACACCGCAGCTAATTTTAAAACCACGCGATAAAAGTAACAGTCTATTCCTTGTTTCAAAAATGTGATTAATCTAACTGTATTTTTTGGTGAATTTTCGAACTCCTGTTTTATTTTAAATTATAGCAGGCAAGAATCCAAATCAACAAAAAAAGATTTTAAAATCCCAAGAGTTAGCACATTAAAAATATACTTCATCAAATGGTTATATAAGCATAATTTATTATAAAGTTATGAGATCTCTCCCTCTCTCTTTTCACATGAATATAACATTACTCATCTGAATTCTGTATTGCAACAATGCTTCGTTATGATCTGAGTTGGGGAACTTTCGTCTCACAGTTTGCCAACAATTCCAGAATGTCGGTCTCAAAGATCAAGAGTAAAAGACATTAAGATTAGCTAGTTGGCTGATGAAAGTGTTAGATTTTGAAATAAATTATGTCTGTAAGCCAAAGAGATTTACCATTACTTAAATAACTCGTCCTAGATATTTAAACAGAAGTGTTGAAAGGAAAGGTACACACACACAAATAGCTATCTTGGGTGGATTTTAATCGATTTTTTCCGTACTAAGTAATATGGTTTTTTCGATAATTCTGCCCCCAAAATTTAAGCATTAAAAAATGGGAAGTAGGTAAATAAGGACTTTGCTGGACTACAAAAATTTTATATAGAGAGAGAAAATAAATAGCAAAAACTGTAAATTTATGACAGATTGTGCGAAATGAATATCAAAAGCAGAGTGAAGACATTTTACAAAAATGTAATAAAATGTCAAATAATCTAATTGTAATGTTTTTATATGTCATGTTATAGATGTAGAAAGAGGGTTAAGGCTAAAACAAAGCTAATAACATAAAATATTTAAGTGTATGGGAAAATTTAATTTTTTAAGGACCATATGTGTGTGTGAAATATAGGAAGTTTACAGATTAAAATTTCTGCTTTTGAAATTTTTCTTTTAATTTAAGAGCTCAATATATTTTTTCATTACCTTAAGTAACTATTAACAAGTCTTGCTGTATAAAATACTTGGTAAAATGTATTTAGATCATACTATAAAAAAGTACCGTTTAAAATTATTGATTACGCTCATAAAAAATAAACATAATAAATATATTTTTAAAGATTTTAAAATATTTATTGGATACAAAAAAAGGACATAATATTGCATTTATAATACTAAGAGTAAAAAGCTAAAAATTATATAATTCTCTTATGAAATCTAATTTGTCAATGATTGATTTAGAAGAGTGTGGATTCTCTCTCTCTCTCTCTAATCACTTCTTGAAGTATTTAACTCATACAGGGAAATATGTTCGACGAAAAATGTCATTATGCTCATAGTTTGCTGTGAACTGAATCTCATATATTTAAAGAAACATTATTACACTATGAAAATATTATTAACAAATTTTGATTCGAAAAATTTATAACTAAAATAGTTATTAATTGCAAAAATTTATCACTAAAACATAGGTCAAAAACAGGGGTGTTAATTTTTATTTAATCCTTACAGGATTATAAGATTGCTTGGAGTAAATATTAGTGTGCAGCTGTTTATTTTAGTTTGCTTAGGCGTAAATTAAATAAAAATCAAACAAAAAACACATATCAATGTGTAATTTCTTAGGAATTTTACAGGAATAGAATAGAATTATTTATCATCATCTGGGATTTATCTTCATTTGTTCAAATATATTACTACACAGCACAATAAATTGAAATTAGCAACAAAACAAAGAATACAGCCCGTGAATTTTTTATCACTGGCGCCAAATGACCCGATAGTTCTTTTTTCTAAGCGTTCTACGTAGTTGTGTTAGGAAAAGGTGGACGTGTTCTAGTTTGAGACATTCTGTATAAAAATGCAGATACTGTTATAATTAAGTACGACAAGCACCAATTTTAAAAAATTAAGAAAATGTTTCCCGCCGTGAAAGGGTTAAGAATAACAAAACAAAAACAAACAAAAAGAAAAAAATAAAAGAAACTAAAATTAAAATAAACCCTTCAATAATGTGTGTACTTTATCATTCTATTCTTTCTTTATTCTCCCACTTATCTTAACCAAATCGAGAATAATGTCTGCTGATTTTCCAGCTCAGGGGTCATAGTGATACATTTAGGCCTCCCATTGCTAGTTTTATGTCGTAATTAATTAGTGCACCCACCCCTAGGTTCAAGACGTGAGTCATCTACCAAGTCGTAAAAGAAAGGGTGGCCCCGATGGTTCAGGGTACCTCACAGACAAGTTGCGTCACTTATCACGCGTTTATGGAGACCACCTGTACCCTCGCGGCTCAAATGAAAGGCGGAAGGCACCTTTTAGCGCAGGGTGTGGTGTGGCACCCCCTTCAGGCACAAAGATACATTCAAGCAACCACCGCCAGCAAGAAGTCTCCGGAGTTCCAGTAAAGCAGATGTTCCGTTACAATTATCGAATTCGTGGCAGGCAGACTTTCCGTTTGTTCTTCTTCTGTTTTGTTTTCTTCTCGAATCGTGCGATAGATTCTGTGTCACGAGTTGTTGAGAGAGTAAAATCAGCAATTGGTGAAGCATCTGACAGATGTTACACTAGACAGTTAAGTAAATAAATGGGATGCATAAAAGAAAACTGTACTAGCTGTAAATCATTCGGCGCAGATGGCCTTATCGGTTATGAGGGCGATAGCGAGAAAGAATGGGACACACTCGAGGAAAAAAAAAGAAGTTGACACTTTCTTTCGACGAGTAAACAACGAGAAAGACGAAGATCTGAGATCGTGCCACGCGCCAAAGGTTAAAGATCGATTCCTTATTAGGATAGATATGAGATCTTTCGATTCTGCAGTGTGTTAATAGCGGTTCCCTGCAAATATGCCAGTGACAGACGTGCCTGAATTTCGTGCTTTTGCATCTGGTGACGTTATCAGGACTGGCCGATATAACCCTAAAAATAGAGGACACTTTTCGTAACTTTAAACACTAGTGTGTCCGAATTTCTTTCAAAATATGTTTGTTGACACGCAATACCGAGTACAGTGAAATACGTTTAACGCGAAAACGCTTAAAATGAAATATCGGTTAACACGAAATAACACAACGGTGCCTTCAAAATATTATGTATTTTCCTGCATTTTTTTCTCTTGACACGAAACGAAAATCGCTTAACACCAAAATATTTCCCTTCGGGGAATGAACAAAACACGGAAAACACTAGACGCGCAGGCGAAATTTAAGAGGGGTGTTAAATGAAAGAAAGGTGGTTTTTCACAAAGGTGGTTTCACACACAAAGGTGGTTTTTCATCCTCCATCCCTACAAATACCACACAAAAAAATCTCATCTCTCATCAGTTCGCTTTGAAGTTTGTTGACAAGTACATTGCAGTGTGTAAAAAATCAGTTCTCATTATTTTTTTCTCTTTTAGGAGTACAATGGCATATAAATAAAATGTACTTTTTTCAACTTAATTTTGCTAAAAATATGTTTGTTTGTTTTCTTTTTTTTGCAATGTCCTTTAACACAAAATTCTTTTAGCGCGAAAAATATTTCTATCTCCTCAGAGTTTCATGTTAAACTATTATCACTGTATTAGAATGCAATTTTAATATATAATGCATTAAAAATGATATTTAAATCATGATACAGTGGGATATTTTAAATGCAAAATCAGGTATTGAGGCCTCAACACTAGCTTAATTTTACTAGAATGAATATAAAAATAAGCAATCAAAGTATTGATGTATTCATTAGTAGTATTTTCAAACAGTTTTTTCATATACCGTTTTCGCTCGAATCTAAGCCGCACTATTTTTGCAGTGTTAATGCAACTGAAAATCGCGTGCGGCTTAGAAGCGAGGGTAAAACATTTGTTGGATGGGGGAAATTAAGCTTCCACATCTTTCAGAAGGAAAAATGTAACTGTCCATTCTGGCCTGTTGCATTGATGACTTATCCCACTTCGTATTTTATCTTGTAACGTTTCCGCCTCCCAGCTGTGAATCAGCCTCTTTGTGGAAATAATCATCACAGGTGCATCCTGCACCTGCATGTCGAAAGTTATTGCGTGGTCCACCTTGGACCTCCCCCGCAACTTCTTGACCCCCGAGGGACCCTTTTTGCCGCTGACCAACAGGATGTAACGGGATGCTAAAGGGTGCCTGCCCCTAATCCCCAAAACAGGAGAGGCTTTGAACCTTCGAAGGAAGCGGACGCAGGAAAGGGAATTCTCCTCTCACAAACCATTGTTTTGAACTCTAATAATCTTTTAATGTTTAATAACTTCAATGTATAATCGGTAAATAATAGCTCTGTGACGTAAATAAACTAAATATTTAAATTAATCGATATCACACGCTACCGTTATTTATCGCAAATGTCACAATCTCCAGTATTCAATCTATCTTAAACATTGTTGTCTGCTCATATTTAGAGCATTTTTTTTGTATAAGCTTTCTTTTTGTATAAGCTTTTTCTAACCAGATATCGATAATAGCAACAAGACGAGTTTACTATGACGCAAGTATAAAAAAGAAGACAATTTTATATGCAGGAAAAAAAACAGAAACGGATCAGTGGCCACTGAAAATTTGGCACGGATGAAACGAATATACATCGATGGCGTAAACAAAATGATATAGTTTTTGCTTGTAAATGTTGAACAGTCTTCAATAATTAATTAACATTCTTTTATAATACATTCTTTTTAAAAAATGTTGCATAACAAATGCATTGGAGGACACGGAAGACGATATCTTGAGGAAAAATGGCGACATCGGCACCAATACCGAAATCAGCTGTGACAATGGGAGTGTCGAATCATTTCCGGCACATGGTACTGACGTTTATAGTAATTATAGATTCATGTATGCTTTTGAAAGTTTTTAATACGGTAAAATGAATCAATTATTCACTTCTTATTATGTCTCATTGAAATTTTTTAAAAATTTCTTAAGTATCAGATATTGATGAATCTTTCACAGAATTTTTTTTCGAAGAGGTGCAGAGAATCAAAGGTGCGGTTTAGAATCCATGATAGCATTTCTTCATAAAAACATTTTGAGAATTTGGGATGCGGCTTAGAATCGAGTAAATACGACATATACACGAAAAAAGCTATATGTTCTGAAATAAATTAACACACAGACACTAAAAATTCATATCACAAGTAAATTTTCTTATTACTGTTTACTGTCTCGTAAATTTCCTCCTCATAACACCTTTGAGAAAAGTATCAAAACAATTTTATCACATAATCAAGAAAAAAAAAATTTTTTTTTTTTCATAAGCAGTGGGCATGAGATCGAATTTCCAATCACACTGACATCTAACGGTTTATTTTAGTGACATTTATCCCTCCAGAAACATTTTTTTCCCCTCACGTCTGGCGAAGTCACCGATCTCTTAAACTCCAAAAGGATTAGCGTGGTCATCCAGAAACGGCACCTCCTCTATCTCTCTTATCAACATCACACCAAAAAAAAAAAAAAAAAAGGAAAAGAAAAAGAGGGGGTAAAAAAAAAAAAAACAGCATCAAGAGAATTAATTTGGGCTTGGCAACAAACGCTTCGGTTTGAACGAGGACGAAGATGCTGCATCGGCAACCCTGTGATCTGAAGTGCTCTCGCAGCTCTCGAGAGGATACCGTTGCTAGGCAACTGGACACGTGAGAAGAGGATGCTACTGATGTTGCTTTGAATATTCCTTCCATCTTTTTTTCCCAGCAACAAACGGCGCTGCGTGCGTTTAAAGCCCTCTCTCCCTCTCGCACCCCTTTCCCGCCATTTTATTATTTATTTATGACTATTTCAGGCCTTGGCAACAGTTTCATTTCATTTCTGAAAAGTTTTTTTTTTTTTATATTTCTCTCTCTCTCTCGCTTCTTATTTTTGCTCTTGCTTACTTTATTATTCTAATTTTATTCATTTTTTTTCATCGGCTTAAATGAGATTTTTGGAGAACTTTTCTGAGTGCTTTTCTTCCCGACGAAAGGATGGGGGGAGGAAATTCTCAAAAGATCGATTCAAATAGCCGATTAAGATGTTTTTGATGTCACTGTGTGTGTGTAGAGTTTTCGAAATGGAATATTTTGAAGTTTTTGAAAATGTCTCTCTCTATGGCGTTATATTACGACTTTTTTTTTGTGTGTTGAAATATAATCCGCTTATAAAACAGGATCGATATTTAATCAATTTTCTAAATAAAAGTTATGTTTAGAAGCTTACTCAAATGCTCTGTGTAATGCGATTTTTTTGTTAAAAACAATTCCATAAAGGAATAAGTAAATTTATTATATTTGTTGTACATGTGTGATGTACACAGACTACTTTCATGGAAGGGATTATATATTTTTTAAAAAATAGACGAAAGCACTTACACGTAATCCTTATGCTAAAGATGAAAAATATATTGGTCTATGGGAGGGCTTAGAAAATCAAAGCCACGCCCTTGTGAACGCCTATATTGTACACGATCATCTTTAAAAAATATTAAAGAACTATTTGTGATTTTGAATTTAAATTTTAAGAAATAATAAAATAATAGATAAAAGATTTGTTTATATTATTTTAGACACATAAGCGTGAATTTCCTGCACCTTGATTGCGATACATATATTGTTTGATTATTATTTAAAGCTAACATGAAGACAGGGGCGTAGCTACCCCCGTATCAGCCGTATGAATGATAAGGAGCCCCATACGGGGGCTCACACATGTGTAACTACAGTCCCATTAACAGGGCTCCCATATCTAAAAAGAGAGCCCTGAAGGAATTTTGATACAGGACCCCCTCAGAACTAGCTACGCCAGTGCATGAAGATGAGTTTTACCTTCTAAATTTCTTACGAAAGATTTGTGACGGGCTCACGTGTCTTTTCTGTAACATAACCTCTGGGTTCTTTGACGGCCAAGATTAATGGCAAATCTTTTCCAACCCAAATCCAAGAAGTGAAATGCAATTGTAAAATGCAAATAAGATAGCTTTTAAAAGAACAGAAGTTTTAGTAAGCAGGATGGCAATTTAGAGAAAGTTATGTTTAGAAGAGATAGAAGTGTGAATTGACGGCCTACCAAAAGATTATCAGAATTTCTAGCCATTACTACAAGGTGCATACTATTGCACGCGTGCCTAAAAGTCTCTCAGCAGTGATTGAACCTTAGCTCGAATCAAGGTAGGACTGATTACTTGATATTAGGACTTGTAATATTATCAGAATTGAAAGTAAGCGGATAATATAATTATTTCATTGTGATATGGTCGTTCTATGGCGACCATATCTTTGATTGTCAGCGTGAATTAGAGGTGTGGGATTCTCGAAATGAATCGACATTGTAAATTTCTTAATATGACTTTATTAAGAATATAACTTAAATTTCTAATAAATTAGATAAACTTATATTAAGTGAGAATAAACCAAACACACAGCTGTAGTTAAACCTGATCGCGTAACTTTGATCACTTATCTAAATAATTATATTATCCGCCTACTTTCAATTCTGATAGTATTACAAGTTCTAATATCAAATAATCAGTCCTACCTTGAATCAAGCTAAGGTTCAATCACTTTCAGAGAGACTTTTAGGCACGCGTGCAATAGTATGCACCTTGTAGTAATGGCTAGAAATCTGGTAATCTTTGGTAGGCCGTCAATTCACACTTCTATCTCTTCTAAACATAACTTTCTCTAAATTGCCATCCTGCTTACTAAAACTTCTGTTCTTTTAAAAGCTATCTTATTTGCATTTTACAATTGCATTTCACTTCTTGGATTTGGGTTGGAAAAGATTTGCCATTAATCTTGGCCGTCAAAGAACCTAGAAGTTATGTTACAGAAAAGACGCGTGAGCTCGTCACAAATTGAGAACTGAAGCTTTGATTAATTGATTGGTTTTTTAACGTTGCACACTACAAAGCAACACGAGGGATATGGCAACAGTGTTGAAATATGTTTGTCTTTACTATTAAAATGATAGTCTAATGTTCATTATTCTTATGATGTTATTTTGTATGATTTTATTCTATTCTAATGATTAACTTCTTTTTTTCAGTGAGCACATCTCCATTTTCCGAAGCTGATGCAAATAAGTAGAAATTGGAACGAATTGGAACTGAAAGAATTTCGATATAAGCATGCTCGATAAACAATAGAGAAAAGAGATGACTATGGAGAAAAGAGAGATAGAACAGAGGTTGAGTTGAAAGTGTTCTACTGATAATGAAATTCTTTTTATAAATCTCTGACATCGATGAATGGAGGGTGGATGAAGATAAAATTTTGCAGTTGCTCAAACTTGTATCCCAATTCCCTTGTTTATGATTCATGTATTCTGTATCCTTTAAGTAAAAGTTTAAATTTTAAAATCTCTTCAAGATGAGAGTTCTAATTAAAGATTATGAGAACAATTAAATTTTTAGTCCGATTTCTAGAGAGTTTTTGTTCAAATCTAAACATTTTGGGGATAAATTAATTGGTTTCATAGAGATTCACTGGAATGTTATGAGGAAACTATTTTGCTTCCTCTTCATTTAGATGAAATAAACAAAATGAAAATATTTTTCAAACATTTTTAGAAAGATATTTCCTTTGAACTAATCCAGAAAGATACGAGCAAAAAAAAACTAATTAAATAAATATTTTTGGATAAAGATGATATTAAGTTAAAATAGAAATATGTAATTGATTATAAGAGATGTATATAATTTCGCTTTTTTTACTTCTATCAATTTATAACAACTAAATATCTCAAAGTTTTTTGCGATGTATTTTATTTTTAGATATGTAAGTCATTATCCTGTTATTGATAAAACTATTTTTTCTTGTTAATAAGCTTTTTAAAGTGTATGACTCTTCTATAAGGTAATTATTACTGCATCTAGTAGTAAGCACTGTAAAATGGAATCACAGAGTATTAAGGATTTTAAAAATTCCATAAATTCTCCATACATAGTAACAAAGCATGTTTATATAAATGATTGGTTTGCAAAAAAAATTATAATGTAGATGTACAGATTATCCTTACAAAGAAATTGTTTTGATTCGCATTTAGCATTCATATTTTACTTATTTTAAACATTCCTTTTTTTTGTGTTGTTTTTACAGTCCACATAATATTAAAAAACTAATTATTTCAGCCATTATATATTTCGCATTTAAAAACCGAAATATTTGGATTAGTTTTTTTAGACTTGTTACATAAAAATAATAAATACTTTTTTAAATTGGAAAATCAATTTTTTAACGTAAATTTATTTAAAACCCATTGCACATTTCACATTTAAGAACCCAAATAATTGGAACAATTTTTTAATCATGTAACGTAAAAAAAAATATTAATTATTTTTCATATTGGAAAATTAATCTTTTATCGCAAATATATTTATAACCAAAAGTAAGACTAAAAATTTTCTCCATTAATACATTATTTTCGATAAGTACCATTGAATTACGATTAATAAAAAAGAGCAAACGATAAATAGAATTATTCTATATTACTAAAAAAGTATTTAATCTCAACCAATCAGATTTACTAGATAACATTCTTATCTTCATTCTAGTAAAGGTTTTAGGTTACTTTCAACTCAAACGCAGAAAAGTCTTTATTTATAATTCATTTTTTTCATAATAAAAAAAAAAAATTGTACATTTTCATACAAAGTTTATTAAAACATAAGATGTTATATAACTAAATATTACTAAAACGTCAGAAATGTTTTTATCTAGTGAATTGCATATGATTTTCACATCCATGCTGAAGGAGTATAAACACAAACTAAAATCTCCCTAACAACTCCTATCGACTGCTTTGAAGTGGGTTTCCCGCGAAACGCCGTTTTGAGAACAGATGTTTTCGTTGGTATTCATCCAGGAAAGCGTGTTTTGATAGCAGAAGTATCGCAGGCAACTTGGACATATGGTTCAGTGGCGAAACATAGTTGAAAGTTCCAATTTTTCAGCTGTTGCAAAACGTGAGCGATTTCGCACTACTTTTTCAAATTGAAAAATAAATAAAAAAAACATTTGTAAAACGATTACTATAAATAATGAAAGGAAAACATGCACTTAGGGTCACAAGTTTGAAATCCATCTGCTTTCATCGCTACATATACTTAAATGTAAGAAATTAATAGTAAGTTTTAAATAAAATGCAGTAATACGTTTTGTTATGCAGTGGAACTTTTAACGCATTGATTTCAGAGCTCTGAGGTCTTAATCATGGTTCTGAGTTTACATGGTTTTTAAATTCAATTTTTTTTTTATTTATTTATATGAAGTGGCGGGAGTTAAGTTAATACAGCCCTTGAATGAATTTTTAAAAAACTAAATTTTAGGTAAAAGATTCGATGAATGAGCAAGAGTTATTGATAACTGAGGAAAAAAGATAACGTTCTTTTAAGGTATCCGACTACGTTCGGAACCGCGATTTTGTAAAAGCGTACAAACGAATATTTTTTTCAATATTTAATGTCACTTAGATTAGAATACACGTATCAAATTGTTTTAAGAATGTTATAACAATAAAAAAAATTTTTTAAATGCAATATTTTGGTAAAAAATGAACTTAGAATTACCTTTTTTCAAAACATTCTCCTTTTATAAAAAATGCTTGTATAATAATAATATTTTGCTTATATATAGCTAAGACCTCCTGAGGGACTGAACTACGACTTTTGAAAAATTCACTTTATTTTCAGAGTTACTACCAATTGAAATAATTATCAGTATTTTTCTGTTAAAATTTCTCCACTCTGATGTATTAAAATATGGGTAAATCCACTTCTAAATTATATATTTCAAAAATACTAGTTCAGGCTCTGTACAGAGGTCTGAACTATATGTAGTCAAAATATGATTATTACAGAAGCATTTACCATAGAAAAAGAATATTTGGAAAATAAATAATTCTATATTAATTTTTTGCCAAAATATTGCATTTAAATCATTTTTAATTCTAGTAATATTCTTAAAACAATTTCGTGCGTGTATTC
Source organism: Trichonephila inaurata madagascariensis (assembly GCA_019973955.1). NCBI lineage: Eukaryota > Metazoa > Arthropoda > Arachnida > Araneae > Nephilidae > Trichonephila > Trichonephila inaurata. The sequence goes on from BMAV01025464.1 coordinate 69,252, forward strand.
TAATCTAAGTGACCCTAAATATTAAAAAAATATATTCGTTTGTACGCATTTGAAAAATCACGGTTCCGAACATAGTAGGATACCTTAAATATTTGATTTTTATTTTTTTGTATTGGGCTATTTTCTTACACACCTGAAAAAATGTTCAGTTAAAAAAGAATGGACTAAATTCATGTGACTTCATAGTCACATGATAACTGCAATCACGTGTTTCCAGCCACTCGGTTCATGCACTTCGCACAGTTGCCAACATTTACTTTTTACAGAAACTTTCTTTTAAAAAAGTACATAGTTGCAAAAATAATAATACACATAGGTAAACAAAATACTTTTAATTGAAATATACACGAATAATAATTAATTTTTTTTAAAGAATCTTAATATTTAACCACTTTTACCCAATTATTAAATTTGAAAATGTATCTAAATGAACAACAAGTACAAATCTGGCAACATTTTTGAATTCAATGGAGAACACGTGATTACATTTATCATGTGACCGTCATGATTTTAACCCAAAGGTGGACAAATAGAGACCCGCGGGCCACATGCAGCCCGCGATGACAGTCAAAGAACCAAATAGACTGAAAATGTTCTCTATATTTGTGTCAACAAATATTTGTAAGCAAAGGTTTTCTTGCAGGAAGATTAACAAGTAAATGTTGATACAAGTTGGCTGACATTAACCTGCAGTCTGTTATGAGAATGTCATTCACACAAGTTATTTAATCTCAATCCTAATTTAAAAAAAAAAATTTGAAAAATGCGATAGAAACATTTTAATGAAAAATGTTCCCTAAAATTAAATGTGCTGCCCTCCAATATTCTTTTCTTCTCAAATATAGCCTTCAGCCAAAATTAATTTCCCATGTCTTATTTAGCCCATTGTGTCATTTAGTCAAAACAGTCTCCAGAATTTTAAAATTACACTTATTTTTGAAAAACACAAATTAAATTATTTCATTATGGTTTGGGAATTTATTTTATATGTTATTCAAGTAACACGTTATTTAAAGTTATAAATGAAGCAAAGAATCAAAATAAAAACAATTTATATATTTGATGTATGAGAAATATTACTGAAATAACTAAAATTGTGAGAAAAAAAAAAGAAAAATATTGATTATCAGTTAATAAAACGATTGGTCAAACTAGTTTTTTAAATTTTTTCTCACAGAATAAAGAAAACCAAAAAAATTATTGGGCGTCATTTCTAAAGATTTTGATTAAAGATAACTAGATAAAAAAAGAACATCGATCAAATAGACGAAGAAGCAAGCTCTAATAAACATTCGAAAATTAGACAGGTGTGCTGCAATGATCTATCAAAAATCTATTTAAGGTTACATAAAGACCTAGAAGAGACGCTGAGATAATGTTATATCACGTTTTAAATGTTGCACGTCCCAACTACGAAATCTTAAGAGAGAATAATCGATTAGGTAACAGTAAAAGATAATAAAGGCCGAAAGATTCTATTCCTCAGGTTTGAATAGCTTTTCAATCTGAGGTATTCTTAGGTTCATAAGGTAAAAAAAAAAAATGGTGTGCGTAACAAAATGATGGATTAGCTGTTATGGTATCCAAAATTATTGCATTTGTCCAAAAAAATGTCTCTATTGCTTTATTATTGAAGGAAGATGTGTGTAACCGTTCTCACGCACGGGAAAAAGAGAGAGAGAGAGAGAGAGGGAAAGATAAAAACAAAAGGGGGTGGAGGAAGTTGAAAAAAATACATCAGTTTGTAAGAATCGTGAAAAGGTAAACACATGTGTTAAAATATAAAGCTAATAAGAAAGGATGTCGATAGAAATTAATTAAATATATTTTTGTATTAATATTTTGGAATTTTTATAAAACGAGTTATACGGTATTGTAAACACCTACGAGAGTAACAAAAAATAACATTCCAATTTTTATTCTTTTATTTTCTTTAAATAAAAACAAACAATGTCTAGATAGCGACAAAGACAGGCTGAATGTATTTCACCTTATCCTATTAGAATAAATCTATTTTCTGTCAATAAAATACCTAAAATAGATAAATGTGATTTTTTTTTAAATTGGTTTATTTCGTGTACTTAACAGCAAAAAACTTTAAAACTTTTGAAAAAGAAAAATAACTGTATTAATGTCGCACTGTAAAGAAATACGAGGGTGACTGGTGATAAGTCGTATTTTTGAACCTCGGCCAAGTGACGAGGACCACACCTGACCTGGTACCCCTCTCTAAGCTTCTACACCACGCCAACGGGTGACAGATTTGACATGCATCAGATCTCTACATCGCGGGTCTTCAGTGGCCCAAGGTCTCGAACTCGTGACCATAACCACTAGGCTAACGTGACAAAAAAAAGTGTATTGGACAGAGATGATAAAAATAATTAGCTCAAATGTGTTTTTCTTTATATAGTCAATATTTTTAGTTATATGGAGCTTGAATAAATAAATAATTTAACAATGCGAGAGAAAGACCATATTTTTGAACTTCTTTCGAGTATTTCTTATTAACTAGGATGTTTTCCTCGAGATTTTTGGAGGCATGTTTTTCCAACCTTGGAATCATTCTCTCACATAATCATTTTAAATAGAGTAATAATTATAAACATAGGCAAATTGGGGAAATTATACGCACACTATAAGCAAACTACTCTTGATAAAAAATTTCCATTCATTATTTTTTCTCGGAATTTTTAACTGTTTTGAAAATGAAGTGAGTTACCAAACTTAAATAAATTTTTGGATGAATATGTTAATAATCATATGATAATTCAAACATTTTATTTGGTTCTTCAAAAATGTACTTTTTGTTGTATATTATCCCAACAGTGAATTATCTAGAATTAACAGTAACCTATCACGTTATTAAAGTATTGGGCTATCTAATTTCTTTAAATTCATAGTCACTTGTACCCAGTGGTGCTCACAAGGGGAGGTGTCTTAGGGGTACGGACCCCCCCCCTCCCATAGCCCTTGACCTTTTTTCGATTGGTTATAGTCCTATGTATATATTGTTCCGGAAAATCGACAAAATCAAAAGAATATGTTGGGCGGTGTATTGGAACATGATACCAAAATGGTGGACTTTCGACCCTGCCCCCCACCTTGAAAATTTTTTCAGTGCGCTACTGCTTGTACCGCTTTTTTACACTGATGTTTTAATAGTACGTCCGCGCGTGAATGTTATGCAAGTAATTACCAATACTTAGCCCGAAGTAATATTAAATTTAAATATCATTAAAGAATTTTTATAAAAGATACAAAAAAAAAAAAAAAACTCAATGAATTCAAATAAAAATTCACTGAGAAACATTAGAAAAAAAAATTGGGGTGTATACCTCCTACCCCTCTCCATTTTGAAGTTATATATTTCAGTAAATTCATTCAGAGAGATTTATATTCTCAAGAAATAAATAGAAAATCACACGTAATCCAAATACTTTAACCAATAGCTTTTACAGTTTGAACAGCACTTTTGTGTGTGTGTGTCCAAATAAATTCTGATTTTTTTTATTGCTTCAAACTCTTTGGCGTACTACTATAAGGTCATTTTGTTGCTTTGTTACCTTTGGTAAGAATCTTGGAAACTTACCAATCCTGCGTCCTTTAGAAGAAAAAAATGCACATGCACAACCAAAAAAAACCAAAAAATCTTTTAAATTGTTTTCTGACACTCGAGAGCCAGAGATTGATTTAAAAAAAGAAAAGAAAGGAGAAAAAGCTAGGAATTTATATAATAAAGAAAAACAACACACATCTCTTCTTGCCCAACAACCCCCACCTCTTCTTCACACACACACACAAAAAAAAATCTATAGAAATAAAATGATGATATTGGCACTAAAAATTCCGAAGGAGATGATATCAAAAATGAATTATGAAGGCATTCTTTTAATCTATCGAGTGACGCCTGTTCTAATGCCTTTACAAGCACACAAAAAAGTGAAAAAAAAATCGAAGTTAATCTCATTGCACACATAAGCTTTTGTGTATTATACCTGGCTCAATGAATAAAAATTTCGTGACCAACTAGTATAAAACGCGAAACAAAATAAAAGCATTATCAAAAATAAAATATAAAATATATCATGCCCCAAAGATCAAGGCCACAAAGTAAATATCTGCCCTTGGAAGGTAATTTAAACTTTTCTCTCTCCGATGGTTGACTACCATCTTTTTATGACTTCGAAACATTATGGTCCGGATTTTGGAAAGGGAGAAGCGATAGCATTGTTTTTAGGCGTGGACTCCAAAAGCGATGGGGCCCCAAAAAGGTGCTCTTGTTGTTAATGCTTCAGGTTTTAGAGGTCTAGCGCCTCAGTTGTTTGGCAAGTACACAACAGAAATGTTACTAGGAACTTGACAGAAAGAATGATGTAGCCTTGTCTCAGTGGTATTGTGAAGACAGGCACGTAGGATTTAAGGTTTGCATCCCCCATTGTAATTTTTGTAGCATATTTCAATTTTTTTTCAGGGCGTTTTTCATTTACCGTGTAATGACAGGGGTCCGTTTTTTTTTTAATTCTTGTCTTCAAGAAGGTCGGTAGAACGTTCGAGAACTTGATCCGTATATATTTTTATGGGATTCTGCTTAAAAGGTTCAAATTTTATTGGTTTCGAAGGTGTAAATGCCCTGTGGCAAAAGAGTTTGTGGCGAGAGAGGATTAAAAAGATTCTGCCATGAAAGCGGTGTCTGAGAAATTCGCGCTGCAGGATGTAAAAGATTTAATGGTGAGCCACAAGCGCGATATAAGAATTAATAAACGTAAACGTTCTCTCTCTTCTCATTTCAGGGATAAAGTAATAAAGTTTACGGTTCCAGAAGAAAAATGAATGAAGGAGAAGAAAAACAAATTTCGAAATGTAAATGATTCGAGATTTTTATTAATTAAATTTTTAGTTAAAATAATAAATAAATTCATATAATGAATTTCGATAAAAAAATAATTGATTTCGTTTTATCCGGCCTACTTGTCTAAGTACTGGAATCATAGCCAATAAGTAGTGTGAGTTTGAGTTTCATTGTCCCAAAAACTAACGTATAGCGGGACTAACGCACATTAAACTCTTGGAACTTAAAGGTTTTATGTTAATACGGATATTATACATGGATTATTCAGTGGCGTAACGAACACTCCCGCATCGCGGGGGACCCAAAGCCTAACTGAACCCAAGTTATAAGATCCGGCTGGGGGTCCCCCAAACCTGACTTTGCAGGGGTTCCCTAATGTTCTCCGTTACGCCACTGGGATTACTTATATGGAAAATGTGGCGACTTTTTGCAGTAGACTTTGTGTAGTGACTTTGACGTAACGTACACCCTCGAATTGCGGGGGGGGGGGGGGGGGGG
>BMAV01025464.1:74701-95272 GCA_019973955.1 Trichonephila inaurata madagascariensis
TGTAAAATCCAACTTGGGGGCCCAAAACCTGACTTTGCAGGGGGGCCCAAATGTCCTCCGTTACGCCACTGCCTTTTTGGGTATCCTCCTTATCCATTGACTAAAGATTCAGAATTACAAGGACCATCACCTGTACCCCTCACATGGCCTATCGTATAGATGTAATCAATCAGTCAACACAATATTTAACTTTCTTTATCTTCAAGGTTATTCTATTTATTAAGCTGATCAGACTGATTCCCAGTGATTTCAGACTCGTCAGTTGTTTTTTTCCCATATATTCCCACATGTAACTTACATGCATACACTATACACACATATATAAAGGGTGATTCATAAAGAAAACACTTTCCAGATGCTGCAAATCAGTAACAGTCAGACACGCAAAACCACAGGGAATCGTATGGTAGATGTACTCTTTAAGTTTGAGCCTCCCCACTAACGGAAGTAACGCAAGCAATAGCATGCTTGTCATGTGACTAGTCAGTCGATATGGCGGTGTCTGCAGAGGAAAAAGTTTTGATTGATGTCACAGCTGTTGTTGTGTTGGCTTATCCATGATGTGCAGATTGATAAAAAAAAAAGAAGCTTTTAGCTCCGAAGCTGTCGAAGACAGCTTCGGCAACCTCAACAGCTTTATCAGAGAAGATTAAATCTTCAGGGTCTTCTGGGCTGATCTTGAAAAGCCTGGCTTGAATTGCTGGGCAACTAAGGAAATGTTGTGGAGACAGTTGAAGATTAGGATAGTTTGGTCCAGGGGGTAGCTACAGTCATATCAGCCGTATCAATGATACGGCTACCCCCCAAACTATAGGGGACCCAACATGTGTAACTACAACCCCAATAACAGGGCTCTCATTTCTGATAAGGGGCCCTAAAGGAATCCTGATATAGGGCCCATTCTGAACTAGCTACACCAGTGGTTTGGGCAATGATTTGTGTAACTTCTCTGCCCGTCAGTTGAGATTTTTATTCCATTTACATGCTTTGTTCTAAGTCTAGTTATTATTGATGCAATTGTACGGTTACTATTTAGAGTTGGGATGGAATATTTAAAATTATTGTTGATTAGTCTTCGGATAGCAACTGCATTGGCGTCGATGAGGGTCGTGAGGTTAGATGATTGGGGGCAAGTTCATCTGCTTTCTCATTTCCGAGGATATTTACGTGGGCAGATATCCATTGTAGCGTGCAGGATCTCTTGTCGATTTTGTCGATGGATTGGATGATTTTGTGGCTGATTCAGCACTTACACTTCTGGATGGCTTGCTGCGCGGATCTTGAGTCTGTGAAGATGATAATACCACTGGATTCTAGGAAGCTTTTTGAAAGGAAAAAATCTCCAATGCACTCTTGATAGCAATGAGTTCGCATGTCACAGCTGCAGGACGAAATTGGCAACTTCATTCTCTGATTGGATGGTGCACCCTCACATTGATCAACCAATGTGCGAGATTACCTAGATGAACATCCTCCTCCCCAACGGATTGGACGAGCCGCAGCCTGCAACATGCCACCTACCCAATGACCACCCTGAAGTCTTGATTTAATCCAGGGGTACTCAACCTTTTTTTCCGCCGGGTCGCATCCATATGACAACTATTTCAAGCGGGTCGCAACATGGGAACTAATGGGGGTGGGGAACGCTTTAAGATCAAGGACATTTAAAATGCGAAAAATTGATGAAAATATTAAAACTCACAAACATTTTTTTTGGATATTATTTTAAAATTATATTAAGCTCTTTCAAATTCAACTCACAAAATATGGGTTTTATGCATTTTTTTACCCAGTTATGGGGGGATTCCGATTTCCTTTCATTAATGATCGTATGTCCCTCTCCTTCCCCAAAAATATTTTGCTGCTGTTGCAAAGATATTTTTAAAAAAGTCAATTTATCTCGTCTTGAAAGAGATCCTCAAGAAAAAGAGTCATTGAAAAATTTGTGTTTAGTGGTAGAGTGACGAGCAAAATTATATTTTTTAAATGTAACATTTTCACGAGAAACCAAACAAGTTGTGGGTTCAATGTTTGTTTTTTTCTACGAAATAGTCAAGATCCCAATGGTCTTGAGAAAACATATGTTCTTTAGATATTTTTTGTTTGGAGGACATGGGGGTTAATTAAAAATTAGATTCAACCATAAAATGGTCGCATTAACTGTTTCAATTACAAAACAAGAGAAAAAGTTATCTCGCAATTCGTATCAGCACGACATATCGATAGCATAATTGATATATGTGATTGCTTGATTTATAAAATTTTTTGTTAAATCTGAAATGCATTGTTCTTAAATAATTCAATTTGTTAGTCAACGGGCCATGACCGGCCCACTCAGAAATGTCCGGCGGGCCGCAGGTTAAGTATCGCTGATTTAACCCCTTGTGATTTCTTCCTGGGGTGGTACGTAAAGGACTAGGTATTCATCCTTCTCTTTCCTGTTGATCTAGCAGAGCGGAAACAGCGTATCACAGGGGTGGCGAACCTTTTTGGATCAACGTGCCATTTTTTGTAAAGAAATGTTTAATGAAATACAGACGTGCCGTCAAATAATTTTGATGTGATTATTGGGAAAGTAATAAAACTAAATACTAACTCTTTATTTATTACAAAAAAAAAAAAAAAAAACAATATTTGCACAGTATAGTAATAAATGTTTTAGTAATACGTGTAACTCAAATTAAAGTAACGTTAGTGTAACTTCTGTTGCTGTAGATTGTGGATGACAAAAATGACTTATATTAGGATTGTAAGATGTTACTTTTTGTTGAATGAATGCTGAATTGGAGTCATCTGCCGCAAAGGGTTTCGAAGCAATTAATTATTTTTGCTGTGGTTCACTTTTTTGACGAGGATTTCTGATTTGTCTCAAAATGCCGTTTTACAGACGATGTTCTGCATACCACTGTTCCAGAACATAACATTCGCCGCTTTGTCGCCTTTACTAATCATGCAATGTTTCTAGATTCACCAAGTTTGAAATTTTCTGTTACACGTATTATTTTGCACTTTGTGTTCTTTTGTTCTTGCTGAACTAGCTATGTTAAATAACAGATAAAAATTGTAAATATAACACAAATAAACTTTAAAATACAGTTGTGTCGACGAAATTGACTATGCTATGCGTAGATAAATTATGCATCATATATATGAAAACTGTAGTCCAACACGTCCACATAACTAAGAGATAATAACAAACGCCACCCAACGACCGATCACTCGCGTTTGTCGTAATATTTCATAGTGAACTTTGTTATTTCGGAATAAAATGCAAACCATTTTGATCACTGGCTTGCCCAAAATATTGTGTCGCGTGCCATTGATGGCACGCGTGCCACTGGTTCGCCGTCCCCAGCGTATCACAACCGCTACCGATGGACTTGATTGAGAAACCTTAACTCATGTTTGGGTGGAAATGGATTACTGGCTCAATGTGTGTCGTGTAACTAAGGGTTCCCATACAGAACATCGGTGACTGTCTCTAACAAAACTCTAAATAATCCCATACCAATCTCCTACGAGTAACATATATCTTGCACTGTTACTTGTATAGTGCATTGTAAAACTGTATGCTTCCTTAGGAATTACCCTGTACATATAATTAAGGGAGCAGGAGGAGAACCGAAATATTTGAAAATTTTGTTACCTGTCTTTCTTATTTTGTCTAGTATTAATGTGACCTTAATTAAGGTATCCGACTACGTTCGGAACCGTGATTTTGCAAAAGGGTGTAAATGGATAATATTTATGAAATTTAGTGTCACTTAGATTAGAAAATGTATATAAAATTGTTTTAAGAATAGTATTACAATAAAAAATTATTTAAGTACAATATTTTGACAAAAAATGAACATACAATGACCTATTTTCAAAATATTCTCCTTTTGCGAAAAATGCTTCTATTATAATAATATTCTGCCTGTATATAGCTCTGACCTCTGTACAGAGGCTCAACTAGAGTTTTTGAAATATATAGCTTAGAAGTGGGTTTATCCATGTTTTACGACAACAGAGGGGAGACATTTTAAGAAAAAAACGCCGATAATTATTTCAATGGGGTGTAACTCTGAAAATAATGTAAATTATTAAAAAAAACATAGTTGAGCCTCTGTACAGAGGTCTGAGCTATATGCAGGCAAAATATTATTATAATAGAAGCATTTCTCACAAAAGGAGAACATTTTGAAAAAAGGTTATTCTAAGTTATTTTTTTGCCTAAATATTGTATTTAAATAATTTTTTTTGTCAACATGTCCTTAAAACAATTTTATATATGTATTCTAATCTAAGTGACACTAAATATCATGAAAATTATCCATTTATGCGCTTTTTTAAAATCAAGGTTCAGAACGTAGTCGGATACCTTAACATTGAGTTCCTGAATAGCATTTGGAGACATGATTTTAAGATCCTGAGTTAGTTAATGAAAGCTATACGTAAGTTGATATCTTAATATGAAGATTTCTTTACAGTGTCATACACAAAAAATCTTTGGAAGTCAGTTGGATGAGTAAAAATAGAGAATGAAAATATATCTCGTTATAATTCTTTCACGTGGCACCAAATAAATTAGTATCAAATATTTGCGATTGTTCGGTATATTTTATATGTTTCTACATAAAATTAAAATATAACCTTTTGAGCTAGTCCGTTGTCATATCTTTGAATAGAAAAAGGATTCATGCACAAGAAGATAAAATTTACTATGGGAAATATATGTTTTGCTCCACTCACACAATGTAAAAAGTTTGCATTGAAAAAAAAAATACTAAGAAAATTTAAAAGAACGTAAAATGTTCTCCTTAGAAATAATATTAAAATTGCTTGTTAAGCATTTACTCGTAAGTATGCCATTACCTTAACTTAATTTTTTTTTAAAAACTATAGGTAAAAAATGGTAACCTCATTTAAAAAAATTAGAAGAGCGCTGGGCTAAATGTATCACTCTTGAAGTATCTTGATAAATAAAGTTCAATTTTGCCTAAAAGTTGTTTTATTAGTTAAGCCCGGGTTATTGAGTGATGTGTTAAAATCAGTCAAATAATTAAGAATAAAAAAATGTTCAGAATTATTTTTATCATTCAGAAAACTTTTAAACATATGATAATTTTACCAGAAATATAGCGACACATTAAAATTTTCTACAAGACAACACACGGAGATTTTTATCTAAAAGCCATCTGTTAAACATATTTTGATGTACGTTTTTTTTTTTTTAAAAATGATACAGTTAAAAGCTATTTTTTTCAAAAAGAACCCCAACCTGATATAAATTATACACAACATTGCCAACAGGTATTTTATACAAAAGCTCTGAATATTTAAAGACGATATACATTATATTAAGTTGTCTACAAAATGTAACTTTTTGGTAAATTAAATTTTTTTTTCTTTATTTTGTTAATCATTTGGTGTGTTCCAATAGAATATCTTTAAAATTCCAGGTGTTTTAATTTTTATTTCAATGCCACACTTGTTTCTGCTACCATGTAACTAACGAAGTAAAAAGGGGAAAAAAGGAGGTTGAATTATGGCTATATATCTTATCGCACAAAAAAATCTAAATCAGATATTGTCGCAGAATAGGAATGGGATCAAGTGAAGATTTTTATCCTGAAATCTTCATTACAAGAAAGCTATCTGTATTTTTATCACGAAATAGAGTATGCATTCGCACGAGCCATATTAAGAGCTCGTAGTCAAATTTCTAAAAAATTTTACAATATTTTTTGAATTATTGTTGTCATGGAACTTTTACGATTTATGTTAATTTTTTTTTAAAAAAATTACGTTGTGAAAAAAAACAACACTTTTTTATATTACAACTCTTGTGTGTGCGTGCTTTTTTTTTCAATTTTCATTTCTTTTTCTGAAAATTAATTTTGCTAATATTTTGAAAGAATAAAAATAAAATCAAAACATTTACTAGTACATTCATAACCGTAATTTTGAAAAAGCAAATTATGGATAATTTTTTTTTGATACTTAGCGTTAGTTGAATTAGAATATACATATAAATTTGTCAGAAGAATATTATTGTAAGAAATATAATTTATTGGTAAAAAACGCGACGAAAAAAAATTTTTTTTAAACTTTCTCTTTCATGCAAACGACTTCTATGATAACAATATTTTACCTATATATAGCAATGGCTTTTATAGAGGAATCGAATTAGGATTTTTGAAAAATCCTAATCCTGATGAATTAAAATAATAATGGGTGTTTCTTGTTAAAATTTCTCTACTCTCATATATTAAAATATGAATGAATCCACTACTAAATTTTGTATTTAAAAAATCCTACTTCAGCCCCTGTATAGAAGTCCTTGCTATATGAAGGCAAATTATTATTTATTATTATTATAGAAGTACTTTTTCATTAAACGAGAATGTTTTGAAAATATGTCTTTCTCTCTTCATTTTTTTGCCAAAAAATTACGTCTTAGTAATTTTCTCTTGTAATAATATTCTTAAAACAATTTTAGAAACTTATTCTGTGATTCATAGCTGACACTAAATATTAAACAAAATATTTTCATTAATACACCTTTTTCAAAATCATGGGTTCGAACATAGTCTCATCTTAACAGACCTATCTTTTATTTATTACGATAAATAAAATTAAGTACAAATTTTAAGAATAATACATCTTCCCCCTTTTCAATTTAATTTTATCCAAGTTCTCTAATTTTTAAAAATACAGAAATTCCATAACAAATAAAAATTTGAACTGTATTCATTTTCATCTGAAATCAAATAGAATTTTGTCGTTAAAATTTTCAAAATGTTCAATGTTAAAATTTTTTTAGATTAATATTTAATTTTAATAAGTGTTTGCGATAAAATTCAAGCCGAAAAAAAAACAAATATATTCAAATTAGCATTTTGAATTGAAAGTAATTGATTAATATATTAAGAAATGGTTAAAAAGAGATATATTGAAATCTTATTTTGTAGAATCAAAATATATAACATTTCTGATTAAAAAAACTATTTACAAATTTATCGAAAATTTAATACTGGAATAAATACTGAAAAAGAAAAAATAAACCTCTCAGAAAAGAAGTTATTTTACAAAAATTTATTAGAATTAATATAAAAATCTTTATACACTTGTTTAAAAAGTACAAAAAAAATAATAAATTCAGTCTCCCAACCGTTGTTAAATACTTTTTCATGTCGTTTTTCTAAACCCGTTATAAACCTCGGTAAAACAACCTTGCTTGCTGAAATCAAAATAACAACGCAGCCGGCAGGATTCGAACCTGCGCGGGGAAACCCCAATGGATTTCAAGTCCATCGCCTTAACCACTCGGCCACGACTGCTACGTTCTTCCTGTGTTTACGTAGGTACTGACTTGGGGAAGACATTTTCAGTCGGCGCTTCTTTCTCTATGATTTGTTTTTTATTCCTAAATCGATCGGTTGTTCTACTCGCTTGTGTTTCGGACTTTTTTTTTATTCAAACACATTCAGATAAATTAATTTCTTTTTCATTTGAAAAAATAAAAATAAAATGATTCCCCTTGCTTTTTATTTTCTATTAAAAAAATGAGAAATTTAAATTATGTTTTTAAAGAAAGAACATAGAAACAAAGAACATAGATAATTTCAGATCTTGCAAGTATTTATACTATTAAAGAAGACATTCATATATCATTAATGAAATTCCTATACATTTTCTTAAATTGAATATTTTTTAACATTGTATAATTTTGCAACGTCTATTATTATTAATTTTTTGTTATTTTAATTTTTCTAACAGATAAAATGCGAAAAAAATTCAAGTTTAATAGTTTCGAATTTCATGTCTGTTCGGTCGTTGTACTTTAGTTCCCATTTGATTGATTTTCCCGTCATGTTTCCTTACGATTTATCGAATGGTATATTTAGAGCATTCTGAATATCATAGTATATATAGTGAATGTAAAAATTATCTTTAGTGATATTTTTGGATTTTTTTTCCTGTGACGGTGTTTTAAAGTTTAACGATTTATTTTTCTCATTGAGATTATTTTATTTAAAATTCTTCAGTTATTGTTGTTTTGTTGTATTTAATATTACTTTTTGTTATAAAATAATTGCAGACCTAGCAAATTTGACATCAATTAATACTATGTCACACACACACATTTGATGTTATCTCATAATTTCGAATCCGAATTTCGTTGTAGTTTCAGATATTATGCAATGACAGGGGCGTAGCTACCGCCGTATCAATGATACGGGGCCCCAACATGTGTAACTTCAGTACCCCTAACAGAGCTTTCTTTTCTAAAAAAGGGCCCCAAATGAGCTTTGATACGGGGCCCAATCAGAACTAGATATGCCAGTGTGCAATGAGATAGTGGATTGCAGAGTTGCAATAAATCTCTTTTCTGTATTAATAATACAGGAGCGTGTATAATTTAAATTCCTTTTTTTTTCTAGGCTTTTCTGATTTATTTCCACTGGAAAACTTAAAAATGAATTTCAAGTTGCCCTTTTTTAAACAACTTGCTATCACTAAGCCTAATCAGTAAAACGTTTGTAATTCAAATTTTAGTTTTTAATTAACATTTTATTATTATGTCCTCTTTGAGTATTTCTTATTTCTTATGAAACAAAAACTTTTAATTCTTTTCAAACGATGTGAGAGAGGTATCGAATATGCATTTCTTTAAAAATTATTCGATTTGCGTTCGATTATTCGATAATCGTTGGAGAATAGAATGCCAATGCACACACAGGCTCGTCCTCGTCATTTCACCAAGATTAAAATTGAGGTCCGTCACCACAGCAGCTCGCGTTGTTATAGAATGCGACGTTTATGAAAGTAAAATCAAATAAAAAGAAAGAAATTTAATAAGTAGGTATTTGTGTGTGTGCGTATGAATATATGATTATATCTGAATAATTTGTTTTAAAGCAGTACACATAAATAAATATATCTGTTACTTATTTGCAAAACTCGTAATCATATTTATAGAATTTTATAAATATCTTTCTATATATATAAAAAAGTTTTTCCTGATGCTGTAATAAATTTACTACGTACTATCGCAATACTGGCGGAGCTAGTTCTGAGTGGTCCTTGTATCAAAATTCCTTCGGGGCCCTTGTTTAGATGTGAGAGCCTTGTTTTAGTAGAACTATAATTACACATGTTGGGGCCCCCGCATCATTGATACGGCTGATACGGCGGTAGCTACGTTCCTGTATCGCAACATTACCAAAATTCAAAATAACACGCCAAGGTGCCGTTCGCGCTGAATTGGCAACCATGTGCTTTGTTTCATATATTGTCGCCAATACGGTTGGGATCGTACACTATTGCAAGCTCACACAGAAAAATATCGCAACGATTGTCTGAACTGAAATCGTTGCGTGAGAAGAAAGACATTGTCTCATGCGAAGACTAATAAAAAATTAACGGAAGTATATTGGGTTTTAGGAAAAGTTCTGTTGTTTTTGAACAAGTGCAATTTTATAAGTTGTCAATCCTTAGCGAAAATTCAGATCCATTTGAAACCGGTTTAAAAAGCTAGATTAGTATACTATTGATGATTCAAACACATTTTTTCGCATTTTAGTCAGTTTTTTTAAACTTGCAAAACTGTCAACATGAGTGATGAAAAAGTGCACTTGAGATATTGTATGCTGTTTGAGTTCCACAAACAAAATAACACTATAGAGGCAAAAAGAAACTTGTGTAACGTGTTTGGAGAGGAAGCAGTAACATCTCGAACATGCTGAAGACGGCTTGTGAAATTTCGTTTGGAGGATTTTACTTTGAAAGATAAACAAGATATAGAAGACCATCAGATGTCAGTAACGAAGTGTTACGCAAGATGGATCAGAACAACTCCCACGTTAATTTCCACAAAAGTGGACTTCAAGCTCGGAATTCATCAGACTACTGCTTTGGATTATATTAAAAGGCTTGGCAAACTCTCTGTTTGGGTGCCACACGAGTTAAGCGAAAAAAATCGAATGGACAGAATTTTGATGTGTTCTTCAAAGCTTGCTCGTCACAAAAGGGAACGTTTTTGGACCACTTGGTGACTGGAGTTGAAAAGTGGATAGTGCGTAAGCATGTGGTTAAAAAATAAAGCTTATGTTTACAAAGGGAAAACACCACCATCCACATCCAAAGCTGGTGTACATCAGAAGATTATGTGACGTTGTTGGTGAGACAGCAAGGGTACGTTGTTGTTGTTGCTCATGCCACCTGTCTGACATAGTCAGATCGAGGCCAACGAAATTCATCGTGGCAATGGGCTAGAAGTACGCCTGTCGTTGGCTTTTAACCTTGAGCACCATACAGGTGACAGTACGATTTAGCTCGGAGAAATTCCCAAAGGAACGATAGATGGCAACACCTCCTATCTCCACTTCCACAATTTAGGCATGAAACTGAATTGGAGGGAATTTTTCTCCACTTTCCTGCACTCGTGATTCAGCCCACAAGACTTTCGGACCCACTGATTTAACGAGCACGTGCTCCGCGTGTACTCGGAGGGTATTTGGCGGTACGGGCATCGAACCCAGGCCTTCCGGTCCGGTGCTCTAACCACTAGGCTACCCACGGCCTGCAAGGGTATAGTTGCGCTATGAGTTGCTGAAAGAAAATAAAATGGCCGTTACTGTTCGCAACTTGATGTTTTGAATAAAGAAATTCAACATAAACGTCCTTCTTTGGCCAACAGAAAAGGTGCGATTCTGCATCACGACGAGGCTAGACTACACGTGACAAGAGAAACACCGCATAAAAATAATTGCAGAGTTGGTTTAGGAAATTTTACTTCAGCTAGCATATACTCCTGATATTGCACCATCTGACTATCATCTGTTCAAAAAAGTCTCTGTAAGACTTCCTTGATGGAAATGAATACATAAATTATGAGGAAGTCTAAACGACAGTACAAGAATACTTTATCTCCAAAACAGATAACTTCTTTTCCAGGGGGGTTAGATAAGCTGTCAGAACGCTATTAGACAGCTGTGTCTAACGAAAGACATTTTATTTAAAATTTATTTTAAAATATAAAGCGAAAAAAAAATTTTCTTCAGAAAAGAAACGACAGAACTTTCCCTTATATACACCCAGTAAATATTCAACTTTCTGGTAAGTTACAAGAGTTGCAGGTTTATTAAAATCTGAGGACTTTTTTTATCAATGAAGTGTTGGACGATATAGGTTCAGTGACAAATAGGGATTGCAATATCGGACCAAAAGTTCAATACCGGGATATTCGGTATTTTCTAGATCCTAATACCGGGATACCGATTTTAGTACCGGTAGTAGAAATTTTAGAAAAAGAAAGAAAACGCGGGTGTTTCTGTGTTTCATTTGCCAGTTTTATTAGAGAGAGTAAATATCATAAAAATAGTTTGTAACTTATAAATTATAACCGTATATACAAGAATCACAAAAAAGTAAAGATCTGATTGTACTTCCTCCCCATTAACTTTAATAACTGTAGAGTATTTTTTACATAGTGCCACCATACTCTTTTTATCATATAAATGATGAAACCAAACCGAAGTATTTTCAACTGATTTTTTATGTTCTTTAAAGTTATTCTAATTCATTACTATGGGTTATTATTTATGAGTATATATATAATGAATCTGAAAAATATTTTGAGCCCTAAAGTAATATATGCAAATACCATGTGAATAACAAACTCGCCAAATTAAAAAATACCTAAATATTACACATTTTCTTCACAACAACAACCTTGATTTCACAGGTACGAATATCAAACTAGCTGTAACAGGATACTTTCGGCCCGTCTCCATGGAAGATTCACATATTTTATCACTATTTTTGATTGTACGGGGCAAGTTTATATTCACAGTCTAATTAATTTCGCCCGTTAGGGAGACATAAAAACAAAAACGCATATTATTTTTCTATGTTGGCAATCCCTGAACATATAGTGGAAGCAATTTAAAAATTCTCTAGTAAATACCGAAAAAATGGTATTTAAACTTGTGAATAGTGGTATGACAAAATTGTACAAATGGTTCAAAATACCGGTATTTGGTATCCCGGTATTGCAATTCTTAGTGACAAATTTAACTTAACAGGAGCACCAAGAAGCAGTGGAGCACACAAGGGGGAGGGGGGGGGGCCCGGGGGGCCCGGACCCCCCCAAAAGCACTTTGATTTTTTTCCGATTAATTATAATTCTAAGTATATAGTGCGTAAAATTTAGTTAAGTATTTGTTATTAATGATTAATTTTATTAATTAATGCTAATTATTTATTCAACTGGTTTTTTACTGCTTTTTGTTCCCGAAAATCGACAAAATCAAAAGGATCATCATACAAGAATTTACTGCCAAGAACGAATTTTTCGAAAAAAAAAGAACAAATAAATAGAACAACATAATACATTAAAAAAAAATTACAGCTTTATAATTTAAACAAAGAATGTACAGTTGTATGATTTGTACAATGGGTGTTGATCCGCCGTTATAAATACCAATCAAATAAAAATCAGCGCATAGTTAAATGATTATCCCTCTCCTCCCATGGACACCTTTTTTTTATTGAAAAAATTCGAATAAAATGAAAGGTTTTAGGGTTTTTGTTCCCTTCTCTTTTATTCACTTTCCTTCCCCCCGTCCCACTTTACAGGTGGATCATATTTCATTTCTCTTTTTGTCCTTAATTATTTAATCCTTAATTATTCCTTAATTAGTCCTTAATTATTAATTTTAATCCTTGTTTATTAGCCACTATAGATGTAAATAAAACTACTTATAAAAAATCAATGTAATTTCATTTACACGCATATAATTTTATACTTTTTAAAACCTTGTGCATTGCATATAAATAAATATGTAAGATAAGGTATCCTACGTCGTGAAAGCAACAATCCTTCAATAAAATTTTGAGTCATCAAACAAATTCGACCTTCAATGTGAAATTATATATCTAGGAAGTATTCTTTAAATTCTATTTTATTTTTGTCACTGAAATATGTTATCATTATTTAAAATTGCTCTTAAAATTATATGTAACCGAGGTCGATTTCAGAAATAGCTTCCTTAAATAAATGTTTTATCACGGGTTGATTTTCTGTAGATAACGCCATCTATGTGGGAATCAGTAAAATAACCAATATTTTGGCTGTGATGTAGTATTTGTTTTGATTATAAACAACGCGCAACCTCGAGCGAAATTTTAAAGATAACTTCCTCTTCCTGAGACTGAAGGACAATCTGGAGAATATTTCACATCAGACTGAGTCATAGTCGCCACTCGATTGTTATTTATGGTGGCAAGGCTTTACGCTGAGAGAGAGAGCACTTGGAATTATTATTTATTATTATTTGCTTTATATAGCTAAAGTTTTGTTTGTTTATTGCACATCTCTGGCTTCCTATCAGTGCCGGTTTATCCATTGGTCACCCAGGGACTCGACTGCTGGACTTGACCAGATTTTTTAGGGCCGTGGGTAGCCTAGTGGTTAGAGCATCAGACTCCAGACCAGAAGGCCAGGGTTCGATGCCCGATGCCATCAAATACCCTCCGAGTACACACGGAGTACGTGCTCGTTAAATCAGTGGGTCCGAAGTCTTGTGGGCTGAAACACGAGTGCAGGGGACTGGAGAATATTCCCTCCCCTTCAGTTCCATGCCTAAATTGTGGAGGTGGAGATCGGTGGTGTCGCCATCTATCGTCCATTTTGGAATTTCACCGAGCTAATTCGTACTATCACGTGTATAGTGCTCAAGGCCAACGATAGGCGCTCTTCTAGCCCTTTGCCACGATGAATTTCATGGGCCTTGATCTGACTACGCCAGACAGGTGGCATTAGAAACAACAACAACAGAATTTTTGGTCATAAATTTCGATCCGGAAATGCCAAGGGGCGTAAATCTTCTGCGCCCAGGGCCCTAAATGAGTTTAAATCGGTACTAGTGCCTATAACAGTTTGACTCAAAGGCTACTTTACCGTAGACAAGCCTCAGTTGGCAGAATTTCTCTCGACAACACCACGCCAACGTGAGGACTTAGATTGCCGAGAGATGAAACGTACAGCACTTCTTCTGTTAATTCCAGGGACTTAAGGTTTTTCAGTGGCACTGGAACTCGAATTCAAGACACGCTAGCCACTTCGTAACCATGACCACTAGACTACCACGGATTCTCTTAAATTACAGTCTTAGAGAAATCAGGATCCGATAAATTAATAGATTTATTGTTTACATTGTCGCACGAGGGCTATTAGAGATGATCTTCATAATTTTGAATTCCAATGAAATAACAAGGACAAACCTGTGAGTGAATGTAACTAAATACATTAATACTCAAACAGCATGACGTTTTATTTGCATAGTCTTAACTTGGAGGTGCCTTTGTCTACACAAAAATCCACTAACTACAGTCCCCACATGCCAAGATTTTGAACCATGGTCAGATAGTGACGGGCTCACGCGTCTTTTCATTAACATGTCCTTTAAGTTCTTTTGGGGCCAGAATTAATGGCAACTCTTTTCCAACCAAAACCCAAGAAGTGAAGCGTGAATAAAAGATGCAAATTAGAAAGCTTTTAAATATCAGAAGTTAGAGTAAGCGTGTGGCAATTTGGGGAATGTTATGATAGAGTGTGATACAATTGTGAAGTGACAGCCAACAGAGGTTATCCCGAAGATAGAGCCATTAGGTCAAGGTGCATACCATTGCACTCTANATTCCATTAAGAATAAGTTGCAGATATCATAAAAAAATTACAATTTCAATATATTAATTTTTATTAGTCGAAAACATTAAATTTTATAAGAAATTGCAAGTGTATGAATACTTTTGTGGCCCACTGTATATATAAGTGTAAAAAAATACTTTTTTTTTCTAGAATCTCGTTAAAATTAATCCTTCTCTCAGTTTTTTAGTTATTTTTAAAAAGTTATCTTAACCTAAGCAAGGCCGAGGTGGCTGAGAGGTCCGGGTCGTGGATTCGTGGCTGGCATTGTTGAGTCACGAGTTCGTGACTTAGTGCCACTGAAGTCCAACCGTGTAGAGGACCTGGTCCTCGTAAAATCCATGGAGGCTCAAAGTCCACCTGTTAAATTGGTGAGGAAGTTTGGTGCCAATCTAGATGTTCTTCTCGTCACGTGGCTTAGAATTATAAGTTACATCAACAATAGCCCGCTTGTTGTTTCAGTAAGTGGGTGAGTGAGTGAGTGAATATTAACGTCGCACTGTTCAGCTACTCTAGGGCTTTTGGCGACGAACCTCGTAATTTTGAACCATTGTCAAGTAACGAGGACGACACCTGAGCTGGCACCCCATCTCTTAACTACCACACCACACCAACGAGCTCTCGGTGGATTTAATGTGAATCGCGCCCCTACACGGTAGGTCTTTAGTGGTACTGGG
This sequence comes from Trichonephila inaurata madagascariensis, assembly GCA_019973955.1. Classification (NCBI taxonomy): domain Eukaryota; kingdom Metazoa; phylum Arthropoda; class Arachnida; order Araneae; family Nephilidae; genus Trichonephila; species Trichonephila inaurata. The sequence goes on from BMAV01025464.1 coordinate 90,077, forward strand.
CTCGAACTCATGACATGCCTGCCATGATCTGATACCTTGACCACTGGGCTACCGCAGCCCCTTCAGTAAGTGGGAGGGAAAGACTATTGGTGATGGATCTCGTAATTTTGAACCATGGTCAAGTGACGAGGATGGCACCTGAGCTGGGACTCTCCTAACTTTCACATCACACTAACGGGAGAACGTTTGAGCTCGTGACAGATTTAATGGGCATCACCCCTACACAGTGGATCTTCAAAGGCGATGGGCTCGAACTCACGACACACAGGCCACGATCTTGACCACCATGACCACTAGTCTGCCGCGACCACTTTCTGAAGATTTTAAGAGCCTTAAAAAATAGTACTTAAAATGCAGTTTTACGTGCACGCATGTGTGCTACATGCTTTCTTTAATTTCGTTACTAAAAATCAATGCTATTGTCAATTTTAATTATTTAAATAAGGTCGAAACTCCATTTTACGAATCTCTATTTTAAGAACTTTTTCCAGGAATGAGTGAGTGCACGTCGTATGTATTAACGTCGCACTGTTCAGCTACACGAGGGCTTTTGGCGACGGACCTCGCAATTTTGAACCATGGTCAAGAGACGAGGATGACACCTGAGCTGGCACCCCTCTCCTAACTACCACACCAACGTAAGGATGTTTGAGCTCTCGATAGATTTAACGTGCATTGCACCCCTACACGGTGGGTCTTTAGTGGTAATGGCTCGAACTCTTGACTTGCCAACCATGATCCTATACCTTGACCACTAGCCTACCGCGGCCACATTTTTTTTCCAGGAATGAAGTACATAAAATATATTGAAAATTAATTTCTATTTTAACGAATTTTCCCCATAACGGACTTTTTTCGGGAATTATAGAAATTCGTTAAACGGAGTTCTGACTGTATGTTTAAAAAATTTTCTTTCTCTGTTATAGTAAATAAATCATGTACAATTTGGAAATAATTTTCTTAAAATATATATATTGCTTGCTGCAAAAATTACATAAATTTGCAATAATTTTTTTAAAATTTTCGACATTAATAGATTTTTTGAACTTTTCATGCAGGACACACAAACCGGGCTTTAAAAAGAGTAAAATTTTGCTATTAAATAAAGGAAAATTTTTTTTATTGCAATTAGTTCTCAGGTACATTTATGAAATATATATTTAAAAGAAGTATTTTGTTTTCTTTTCCCAACTTCATATAAATATTCAGAAAGGATATTAGAATTATATTAAACTCCTATAATCAGGAAAAACATTAATACTCCCACGAAAGAAATAAAATAAGTTTCGATTGTAGTTTTAGTTACATAAATTGTCGGTTTATATTTCCCTCTCCTAAATTTTTAAACTGTAGTAGTGGTGAGTGAGTGAATATTAACGTCCCACTATTCAGCTACACAAGGGCTTTTGGCGACGGACCTCGTAATTTTGACCCATGGTCAAGTGACGAGGACGACACCTGAGCTGGCATCCCCTTCTCCTAACTACCACACCACACCAACGGGAAGAACTGTGGCAGTAGAGTGGTCGTAGTCCCGAACTCATATCCAGAGCTACTTAATCCCGTGTCCGATTACTTGTGCCACAGAAGACAGTCCCGTACAGGGGCTGTGATGCCCGTTAAAATCTGTTGAAGCGTTAAATCATATTGCTGATGCTGTGTGGAAGTTTTTAAAGGATTGTCTCAGGTCAGGAGTTCTCGTTACTTGACCCTGGTTCAAAATTGTGAGTGAGAGAATATTAACGTCGCACTGTGCAGGTACACGAGGACTTTTGGTAACGGACCTCTTAATTTTGAACCATGGTCAAGTGACGAGGACAACACCTGAGCTGCCACCCCTCTCCTAACTACCACACCAATGGGAGGACATTTGAGCTCTTGACAGATTTAACGTGCGTCGCTCCCCTACAAGGCGGGTTTTTACTGGCTTGATTGATTGAATGATTGATTGAATATTAACGTTGCACTGTTCAGCTACACGAGGGCTTTTGGCGACGGACCACGTAATTTTGAACCATGGTCAAGTGACGTGGACGACACCTGAGCTGGCACCCCCCCTCTCCTAACTACCACACCACACCAACGGGAGGACGTTTCAGCTCTCGACAGATTTAACGTGCATCGCTGCCCTACACGGCGGGTCTTTAGTGGTACTGGGCTCGAACTCGGGACAAGGCAAGCCACGATCCGATACCTATACCACTCGGCTACCGCGGCCGGGTTTTTACTGGCAATGGGCTCGAAGTGACATACCAACCAAGATCCGATACCTTGAACACTGGGCTACCGCAGCCCCTACAAAATTATGAGATATGCGGAGCATTTGTATTGAATATCTTTATTACTCTTGTGTGTGTGTGGACGTATTTGCAAGAATGCTCGAATGAAGTATATTCTTTTTCCTTCTCTTAACCTTTACTTTTTTTCTGTTATTATTTTTAGCTTGGTATGTTTGTGTTTTGCAATTACATATGTATTTCGTCAATTAACCCGTAATTTGAAATATAGTCAGACCCTGATTTAACGAATTTTGCGATTTGACGAGTTTTTCTCTTTCCCCAATTAAAATGAAGGCTAAAAAACACTATTTAACGAATAATAAACCTCGAAGCAACAGATTATTTCAGCAACTGAGAAAAAAAATTTATTAGCTTGTATTAAAAAAAAAATAGATATTTTTTCAAATGACATTGTTTTTTGTCTGGAACAGAAAAATGCTTTCTTGTAAGGAACAAATTTCAATAGGAAAGGGTCATGAATGGGCAGATGAATGATGAGTATAACCTATCATGCGAGTCTTGAGTAGGACAGGAAATTACTTTATTATCTCATGCCGATCCTTAACGCATGGCATATTTTAATACTTAACAATTATGTTACATGTGATGCGACGGGTTGCCTCTCTATATAACTGAAGTTGATTTATCTGTGCCAATAAATAAGGATTCTAATGCAGAAATTGATAATGAAACTCCTATTAAGACAGTTACATTTTCTTATGTTTTAAGGTATCCGACTACTTGCGACAAATCTTTTTTAAAAAATTGAGATATGGAGATTTTTTTGTGGTTTTTAGATTTATTTAGTACATTTTTTTTTTTAAAAAAAAAAAAGGCTGAATTTAAGAAGAGAAAAATAAATTATGACTGATAAAATAAGAAAAAATGGGTAAAAATTCACAAAAAATTACATAAACGGGACCGCTTTGCACAAATAGTATATGAACAATTTCTCAATTTCGTGATGTATTACTTTGCTATTCCTTTTTGAAATGACCTTCAGGATAAGAAATATCTTATTTTTTTTACAAGAACCAGAGCACTTTATCTTAGTAATTATATGAAATTGCTTAAAAAGGCAGTGATTATATTCACATAAAAATCCGTAACTTTTGTAATGAAACAGTGATTGTGTGAGAGAGAGATAAATCTGAAGGTTAAACACTTCTACTGTTATACAGAACATACACAAAACATTTCAGCAAATTATTTTAAAAACTTGTTGAAAAATCCCTGTCCCCGTTTGAGCTTTTCGAAAAAAAAACACTTTTAGAGTAAAACGCATTTAAGGTATCCGACTACTTTCGGAGCCGTGATTTTGTAAAAGCGGGTAAATGGATAATATTTATGATATTTAGTGTCACTTAGATTACAAAATGTATATAAAATTGTATTAAGAATAGTATTACAATAAAAAATCATTTAAGTATAATATTTTGACAAAAAAGGAACATAGAATGACCCATTTTCAAAATATTCTCCTTTTGTGAAAAAGGCTTCTATTATATAATAATATTTTGCTTGTATATAGCTCAGACCTCTGTACAGAGGCTCAACTAGAATTTTTGAACTATATAACTTAGAAGTGAGTTTATCCATGTTTTACGACACAACAGAGGGGACCAATTTTAAGAAAAAAACGCCTAAAATTATTTGTTGGTTGTAACTCTGAAAATAATGTGAAATTTTCAAAATTCACGCACACACATAGTTGAGCCTCTGTACAGAGGTCTGAGCTATATACAGGCAAAATACTATTATAATAGAAGCATTTTTCACAAAAGGAGGACATTTTGAAAAAAAGGTTATTCTAAGTTAATATTTTGCGGAAATATTGTATTTAAATAATTTTTTTTTTTTGTCAAAATCCCCTTAAAACGATTTTATACATGTATTCTAATCTAAGTGTCGCTAAATATCATGAAAATTATTCATTTGTGGGCTTTTTTAAAATCCCGGTTCCGAATGTAGTCGGGTACCTTAAAAGTTTGACATCGTACGTAAAGTAATGGCATCCGCTTTTACTAAAACACTTGTAGTGTCTGTTCTAGTGAACGTAAATAACAACCTTGGTATTTTTATAAAGCTAATAAAAAGGATTATAAAATAAAATCATTAAAAAAAAATTGCTTATATTTTTTAAAAAGTCATGATTTTAGGGTAATTGGATACCTTAACATTGGATACATTAAAAACATACCTCTCTCTCTTATGTAGCAGGAGTTATTTTGTTCTCTATATAAAGTCTAAAAAGAACTCTTTCGAGTCAGAAATTAAAAAGATTTTCTAAAATTTATAAATCAGTATTTTTTTAAATTTCCAATTAACTGGGGCTTATTAATTCACGAATAGTATTTTTGGTTGTTGAGTAAAAAGTGCGTAGCTTCTAACTACGGGTAATTGTGTGTTGCTGCTAATTACAGAGTTTCCAAATGGTTAGTGCAAAAAAATTTATTTTTTGGGCCCCTGAATGAACGAACAAAATGTTCCGTTCCGATGAACTCATTAAATTGGGGTTCGACTGTAAATGCATTTACTATACACTCCTGTAAAAAAATGTAAATCAATACTTTGCTCAATAAAGACAGAACGCGGGGTTGGTAGTTTCTCGGGGGACCATTTTGTAACTCTAAACCCTCTTCGGGTGAGTTCAGTTCCATGGGCATCCTGCCTGTAGCTTCTCTTGTTGCTTCAGAGAGAACGTTTAATTGGAATTTTCTGGATTGGTTTTCTAAAAGCAATTTTGAATACATAATTCGCAGAGCTCGCTCTAAAAATGGATTTTTTTTAAAAAAATTTTAACAGATTCTGGTGTTAATGAAGCGATATACGCTTTGGAAAATAAAATGTTATTTGTTAAAGTTCTCATTCTAAAAATATCATATATGAGAATTACGATTTGAAATCATTTTTTTTC
>BMAV01025464.1:113794-134519 GCA_019973955.1 Trichonephila inaurata madagascariensis
GACAAGTTTGAATCCTCTTTTATGTATATTGTATTTATTATTCATTACATTGATTTAAAATGTACATTTTTGTAGTATTTTTTATTTATTAGATTGCTTTATTATTTAAAGAATTTTCTTCATTATTATTATAACAATCATTTTTATGAAGATTTTTGCATTCGCGTGTTTTTGATTGCATTAACTGTGTACTTATTTTTGTTTTAAAAAATTTTGTAAGTTTTTTTACATATTTTACATGAAAACAAAAGAATTATTTATAATGCAGGAAATGATGTCATTTATATCATAAATATTATTTATGCTCATGTTCTAAAATTTATACTTCTTTAAAGATTCAAATTACTCGTTCTGTTTTTTTTCCGGTTATATACCAATAAATTGACTTTTAAAGAAAATATGATATAGAAATGAAGTTTCTTTTATAATATAATTAAACACAACTAAATTGTATATTTTACAAGATTAACCCATGCTATGTGAACACAGAAAATTCTAATTAATACAGTTTTAATTACACATCATTTATTGACATTTAATTATAACATTACATGAATACACTATAAGCATTAAAATCATTTTACATGAAGATATTGATTATAATATCTTAAATGTATTTTTATATTCAATTGAAAAAGGTATAAGTGGTATTTCTTCCATTTCCACCCATTCCAAAATTAGAATTTAAAGAAAATGGTACTTGTGGAACAAGTACATAGAATGCTTTTATCAAAACCACTCAGTCATTACAAAATGTATATACAGTGAAAATCATATTTAACACAAAACTGGGAACTGAACAATTTTTTCATGTTAAACGATACAAAAAAAAAACATATTGAACAAAATTAAGTTTATTGCAGCTCATTTTATTTACAGAGATATGTATATAATAAAAATGAATGGAACAAAAAACATTGGGGCAGTACACACACACACATTATCTACTTTAACGAATTTTTCCGATACTGTAGGACAATCCAATAATAAAGAAACTTTCTCGCACATTTCATTCAAGTGTTCTCGTATTACATGTATTACATCGTAAATAAATAGAATTTCAAATATACAAAAACACAAATTGTACTACATTATTCATTTTAAGCGATAAATTTGCATTAATTCTAATATACAAATGAAATAATTGAATATATATTCCAGCCCCACCGTTCCAAAATAAGAATTTAAAGAAAATGATATTGAGATCAAGTAACCAGAAAATATGTCAGAGTGCTCTAGAGAGTGTATAATATCAACTTTCATCAAAAACACTCAGAATCATTAATAAATAAATAGAATTTTTCAAATATACAAAAACACAAATTGTACTACATTATTCATTTTAAGCGATAAATTTGCATTAATTCTTATATACAAATGAAATATAATTCACAATATATATTCCAGCCCCACCATTCCAAAATAAGAATTTAAAGAAAATGATATTTAGATCAAGTTATGAAAATAGAGTACTAAAAATAGAAAAATTTTAAAAAAAGTAAATTAAATTATTTATTAAATTAAATTATTGAAACCTTTAACTTGCATCGAAGGTTTGTGAAAATTACATAACATGCATGCGATAATGAAAACTTTGTTAGCATTATGGAAACTGTGATACGGTAAAAGCCCTTGAAAATATTTAAAAATCTTTATTTTTGATATCGCCCTTTCCACTGTAACTCGCTTGTTCAACAACTGGCAGTTACTGACCATTTCAGATAAGTAGAACTGAATTTTGTCTTCTAGAAATATTGGGCGATATAACTTGCATCCAATTTTCTCCAATTCATTGGCAATCAAAAAACCCTTATCAGCCATTACAACATCATTTGGCTCTAGACGATCCATCAGTTTAATTCTTATAAAAACCTCTTTATCAGATATACTACCAGTAAATAATTCTGATATGAAGCTTATAGCTCCGTTATGAGTAATGCCAATCATACCTTTAAAGGTATTAGCATTTTTGTAACGACTGAAAGTCATTTGCCATTGAACTACTAAGTTTCCGCACTTCTATCTCGGTGCAATCGACAATTATTCTGACGTTTTTACAATACATTTGGAATGGTGGTGGCATGTATCGAATCACCTGATCTTTGGATGGGAAGACATCCTGCAATTTTAATTTCTCATACAGAACATCCGTGACAAAATTGAAATCACGAGAAACAGTAGAATCTGAAATTCCAAATAAAATTGCTAAAAATTCATTTGAAAAATTCCAGTTCTCGGTTTCACCAAAAACAGAAAATACCTATCAATGGGTCTTCTTTTTGTACCCATTGATAAATCATCCTCAATCATGAGAAATCTGAATATACAGTAGAATTCTTTTATGGTAAAACTTGTTACGCATTTCATTTGAGTATCATCACGGATGTTTTCAGGGATGAAATTAATTTCCTTTGTTGACATTAATTTTTAAATAGCAATGTCCTTTTGAGAGAGCATATCAATCACTTCACCGAAAGTGTCTGTTTGGGAACCAGCACTGGTAGTACTGGGCTCCATTGCCCTAGGATTAAAAGAACATATTGAATTTTGTGTCTATGTATAAACATTTTTTTAAAAAGTTAATACCATGATAAATTTGTTATTTTTCAGAAAAAATTTGCAATACATGCATTTTTAGAATGTTAAGTACAGATAGCTTGAGGCAAAAAAATTAAACTATATTGTAAATTAATTCCACTTTAACAAGAAAAACATATTAGTTAAAATTTTTACATTTCTGACTGGATTTCTTCTGTTTGTACTATTTCTCTCAAAGAAGATGGTTCAAATCTATTTTTTCCATTAAAAAAACCCCACAGTTACATTAATATAATATTTTTTAATAACAATTTATATAATTTTTATGTATGTACTTCATTTAAAATATATATATATCTCTATGTTATTTTTTTTCTTTGTATTGATTCTATTTCTCTATTCTTTCAATAAGTATCTAAATTTATGTAGTAATAAATTTTATGTGTATATATACTTCTTTATATATATTATTGTATATCATATTCTTGTGTTCTAATTTTAGATAATTAAATACATAATTATCTTTGTTGACTACTGTCAAGATATGTAAAACAAGTAAAATTTAGGTTACATAAATATATTTTACCTGTTTATACATGATCTCTATATAATTTAATTTAATATAAACCAAAGTTTGCTTTACAGTTTTAAGTTAACTAACATATTTTAGTTTTGTATGTACATTCTCTACATAATTTAACTAAAAATTTGCTTTTAAGTACTTACATTACTAAAGTGGATGGCTTACATCTGTCCAAAATTCTTCGAGATGAGGCTTGCTTTTTAAAAATGAAGATAGTTGGGATAGAGTCCCGTTTTAACTGCCGACGATTAGTAAATGGCTGATATTAAAAGAATGCCTCTTCGAAGTGATCTGAACATATCAGAGGCTTGAAATTTTCACGCCTGATCATTTTCAACCATGCTTTCAGAAGATCAGGATTTTTCACCGGGAACTTAAAGAATGACTTGCTTTTGCATTCTTCCTTCCTCGTGCAGCCATATGCAGCGCAATAAGCCATTTCAATAAGAATATTTTAAATGTAAAATTGAATTTCAAGAACGAGCAACGAAGCGTTTAGGCTAAAACTAACCGGGGGGAAAAAACCAAAATATAATCACGAGCTATACGCATCACGTGATCATGACGTCACATGAATCAACCTCATTGTGGCTGTTTTCGTTTAATGTTGATGATTGGGGCTCCATTTTGGAATATTTATTGAGATAGAAAAGTATTCCGTCATTATTTGTATATTCTGACTTCTTTATCCGAAAGAGAACAGCATATTTTATGATGCTAATCATTTTTATCTGAGTTGGGCCTTTTTTTTTTTTTTTTTTGCTGTACCGTAAAGTAGTGATTTTAAAACTTTCAATATTTGCGACCCAGTATTCAATGATAATTTTCCTCACCCTCCCCCCTTCTATAAAAATAGCAATGCACTGAATTCAATAATACTATACTTGGACGCTAAAGTTACAATGCGACTTTAACTTCTTAAGTGCTACCGCAGTATATATACGTCTCGCTTAACCAGTGCGTATATGTGCGTTAACCCCGGGCGTATATGTACGTCTTTCCGAAATACGATCTTTTCTGTGCACTGTTATCCATAAAATTATTCCGAAGGTTTTGGATTGCCATAAAAGAACCTTTACAGTGTTTGTGAAGTATTTACTTATGTCAAAAAATTTCCTTATTTATTTATTTGCTTCCCCTCTCCCCTCCCAATACATCAATACCTACGTGGAAAACGGAGGCATTGGGGAGCGAATAGCGTAACTTTTAATCAACAGTGAAGGGATTACTTATAAACCGTACAAAAATGATCAAGATGAGTGTTAATTTTTGTATATAATTTTATATGTGACAAGCTCATGCGGTCACTGGTAATTATTAAATTTGTTCTGAACTTAGAATTGTTAAATAAATTATAAAATACATTGAGCAGCACAGATACATTTATATCTGTATTATATCAGTGTAAATGTTAATTTTAATTTTTATTATGTCAGAATGTATTTTGTTTATTTTCAGTAAATTAATAATTTTTTTAAGAATCTTTTGTTTTCGACTTTTCAATATGCTTGCCCCCCCCCCCCCCCCTCATAAAATTATCATGCTCTCTAAGGGGGACACTTCACAATTTGCAAAACGCTGCCATATTGCTAAATTGGCTATCTGTTTATATGTAGAAAAAATCAATTATCTATGAAATATTTTGAAATTTTAAAAATGCTATATCATAAACACACAAAAGTGTAAATTACAATCTTGCAAATTTTCGTGAAGATGGAAAAAGGTCTCTGTCTAAAAATGTGCTTCGCATTTAGTTCAGTCTGTCATACTTTTGGTGACCAGGTTTTTTTTATACCAAATTGAAGTACTGATCAACGCTATATCCTTGAATTTAAAACTTCATTTTTCTGTAGAAATTTAATAATAAACAAAATTAAGGAAACACATTGTTGATAAATGTTCATTAAGAGTTTTAAAAACAAAACTTATACCTATTATTTTTCAATGTCCTAAAATTGCTACTATTTTCTCTCTCTTATGATTCAATTAGAATTTTATAAGAAAAAAAATTGATTTAAGATATACAGCTATATTGATATTGCATCGTGAAGTGATGGTTAAGTTAGTTTTCGCTCTAGCCTGGATTATAATTTTATTTTATCATGGCTGAGCTCACACTGAGAACTACCCTCTATACCACTACCCATACATGCTCTGCTTTTGATCCATGAACGAGGATGGAAATTAATCCCCCTAATATAAATTATGCGTTCTTTTTTTATTTTGTACTTAGCAACTGCAACAGCAATTGTGACGCATTGAATAGGTAACATCAATTATCGCCTGCATTGCTCTTTAATTAATTCACATAGTAAATTTATTAACACTTTTTTCTGTCTGCAACCAAAGGCAACAATAGGCAACAAACAAATACTTTTGTTACAATGCATCCAATGATATATAGTCGAACCATTTAACGAAGTCGCTAAATCTCGAAAAAAAGTACGCCATGTGGAAAATTTGTTAAATTTAGATTCATCTTTTAATATACCTTAGAAACCATATAAAACGAATTTTAAATTCATAAGCAAAACTCTTGTTAAAAAAAAAGTAATTATTCATACATTTTTTTGTAAATTAATACCTATTCATTTTATATATCTTACCCATCAAAAAGAAATCTGCAAGAAGAAGGGGAAAAAACATTGTTTAGGAATACACTGTATATTTTCAAATTCAAAACAAATAATTTTATATTAAAATTGATGAATTTTTTAATTACATTTTCCAATCTTAAGCCTACAAATAATTTTGTACGCCCGTTATTGTATACCAGTATTTTTAAACATACATTACCACATGCGTCCTTACATTTATTTGTAATTACTGGTAAAATCTTTTAATTTTATTTATGTATCTTGTTTGAAAAATTGCGGCAATGTTTTTGCTCTAGCTGAGTTATGCACCTGGTAAAACCAGTTCAAGGTTATTGATTTATTATAATTTGAAATGATAAAAAAAATATTTTTTTTTGAAAATAAGGAAAAAATTGCCGAATCCCATTTGAAAAATTTCTCGAAATAGAGAAAATGCTCTTCGCTATTTGGAGATTATTTTAAGTAATATTAATAGTAAAATAATCTTGATACCAGGAAAAAGATCACAAAATAAAGTTTCGTAAAATGGAGGTCCGACTGTAAATGTTATTATTGTTGATACAGAGCTTGGTAGGTCTTTGAGTAAAAAATTCTAATCTAGCACACTTTTAAAAAATCCATATTTACAGATTTGTTGTAAGACGTTTCAATCTCCCCTTGTATAGATCATTGTTTTCTACTCGGAACTTCTTAAAACTTCATAATTACCGGTTAGAGATAAAAAAAATTATAGTTTTTGAAGCATTTTTATAATTTTATTCAAATTTTGGGTGTTTTATCATGCCAAAAGAAATCTTAAAAAATAAAATGTTTTATCTTTAAAAAGTAAAATTAAAAATTCTTAAGATAATTGCCTGAAATTATTTCAAAGTTATATGTTGTGAGCTATGGATTAAGGGAAAACATTTACCTTTTTTCGTTATTTTTTCTCTCTATGATAAATGCAAAAATTCGCATTTTGCTCACTTTTTGACCCTTAATTTTGTGATAAATTGAAATTATTCAAAGATGGTAGTTCATTGTATAGGTAACTGTTTTCTGATTAAAATTCCATGAGTTTTTTTTCATTATTATTTAATGCAGTAGAATTTATTTTACAGGGTTTATCGTAATCTGCAAAAAATGCCTAATCGGGGCCTAAAATTCTCCATTTTTTTTTTTTTTTTAAATGTATTAGAAGGATTTTTTTTCTTTTGCTTTTTTTTAATAAAAAAGTAATTTAAAGATAAATAGCAATATGTTAAAAAATTGTTATCACAAATAGATATATACCTTAAAATAAGAATTAAACAACCTAAAATATTAGCATTCCTACAAAACAGTTAAACAAAAAATTATAATTTCAATTGAAATTTTTTCCCTGTAAAGCTCTACTTAATATCGCAATATTAATTTATGACTTTTAATTTGACACATTATTCTGAATGTTCATTTTTTTAAATAACTTCTTTGTGGACTTATAATGTATTTCATATGTGAAATTATTTCTTCACATGGATATGTTGAGTGAGTGAGTGAATATTAACGTCGCACTGTTCAGCTACACGAGGGCTTTTGGCGACGGACAACGTAATTTTGAACCATGGTCAAGTGACGTGGATGACACCTGAGCTGGCACCCCCTCTCCTAACTACCACACTACACCAACGGGGTGGATATGTTGAACCAATGGCGGAAAGCAGAGCACGTGATTTTTTTTTTCAAATAATTAAATCACTCCGGCACTGACATACAGCACTTTAAAATAGCGGCTGATTTGTCGAAAGAGAATTATCTTCCAGATCTTTTCATAATTTCGTAAATTCTGCTTTCAAGACTTTTTTTTTTCAATACGCAACAATGATGAGAGATTGTTTTTATTTTTTTAAGTATTGCACAATTGTTTTTATCTGAATTGAATATTTAACGTTAAGAATAGGTCATATTTAAACAGAGATGGACAGGAAGGGAGACATGCATTAAGGTATCCGACTACGTTCGGAACCGTGATTTTAAAAAAGCGCATAAATGGATAATTTTCATGATATTTAGTATCTCTTGGATTAGAATAAATGTATAAAATTGTTTCAAGGACATTTTGACAAAAAAAGTTATTTAAATACAATATTTCGGCAAAAAATTAACTTAGAATAACCTTTTTTCAAAATGTTCTCCTTTTATAAAAAATACATCTAAAATAATAATTTTTTTTTTTTTTTGCTATATAAAGTAAAGACTTCTCCAGAGAGTCTGAACTATTTTTTCTTTTGAAAAATTCACATTATTTTCAGAGTTAAACCAATTGAAATAATTCTCGGCGTTTTTTTCTTAAAATTTCTCCCCTCTGTTGTCGTAAAACAGGGATAAACCCAATTCTAAGTTATACATTTCAAAAATTCTAGTTGAACCTCTGTGCAGAGGTTTGAGCTATATACAGGCAAAATATTTTTATAATAAAAGCATTTTTCATAAAAGGAGAATATTTTGAAAATGGATCATTCTATGTTCATTTTTTGTCAAAATATTGTACTCTTAAATAACTTTTTATTGTAATAATATTCTTAAAACAATTTTATATACATTTTCTAATCTAAGGAACACTAAATATCATAAATATTATTCATTTATATGCTTTTGCAAAACCATGGTTCCGAACGTAGTCGGTTATCTTAAATAAGTTCATATTGGGAAGTGAACTTCCCCTGTAAAACTCAATTTTGCTTTTGAAAAGTGCTACCGTGGAGAAAACAACAATCGTAGTGTTTCAATACTTTATTACAGCAGCGTTTCTCAAAATGTGGGGCGCGCCTCCCTGGAGGGCGTGATATCTCTACCAGGGGGTGCGATAAATCTACAAGGGGAGCACGAGCATATTGAAAAGCCGAAAACAAAAGATTATTAATTATTAATTTACAAAATTATTAATTTATTAAAAGTGAAAACAAACACAAAATACATTCTGATTATATGAGGCCTCCACAAAGTGTAAACATGGCTCTATAATTACATTAAGAGGAGGGTTTAAGTTTAGTTAATCAAAAAGTTTAATTAATATTGGTTAACACTTCTGAATCCCATAAAAGCGAGAACTGAGTCAGTCAAAAGAAAACAATGCATGTAAATGAAAATAATTCTGAATAAAACTAGAGTTGTGCCAAAAGCTTCAAACCTAGTTTATACACAAAATGTTTCTATCAACCATTGACTGTTGATTGTGAGTTATTATTTGTTTTTTTTTTGTTTTGTTTTTTTACTCTCTTTTTAATAATATTTGATATGTAATGATTTTAAAGAAAAAAAGTTGAAATATCTTATTAAAAGAAATCTTAACATTTCAGATGTAAAAAATTACTGTTGTACTATTATAATATTTTGTTGGTGACACTCAATTATAATTTCCCATTTTTAGAGTAGTAAAAATAGAACTAACAAACTTAATCTTAATATGTTTTTCTTTTTTTTAAGGAGAACATTAGTTAATCTTCTGTAGTAATTTATTTTATATTGATCTTGCATTCATCTCGATCTTTATAAAGGGTCATTAATTCTCTCGTGTTTTACTGTCTTAATCGTATCTGTAATTTAATGAATAGTATATTTTATAGAACCATTTATTTCGTCAAACGTAATGATGTTAAAGGAGCAAAAGATTGATTTCCAAGGTGAATTTCTGTTATACCAAAAACTTGATTCTAGTTATAGTTAAATTTCGATAAAAAGTTATCCATACTTTTATGATAATATTTCACTTCTCGTGTACATGTGTGTTGCTCTTATCCTGGTTTCCTCCATTGCATATTTACACCTTGAAAGTTCAGAAACCTGCCTTAAACTTTCAAGTATAGTAATAGGGAATGTTTAAATGAAAAGTGTGTGAAATACTGCAAGGTAATTTAATATATATATATATATTAAAAAATAAGTTATACTACTATTCAAATTTATGTAAATATCTGGTTTAGAACTTTCAAATGAGAAAATGTATTAATTTTTTACTATTTACTACAGGGGTGTTAAACTCAAAGACAAACTAGAGACAAATAAACAATATTTAACTTTAAGCGGGCTGCAAAAAGAAAAATCAATATTCATAGAAATGAAGGTTTATTTTAAATGATACATTATAATAAAATATATAAAAGAACAAAAATTTAGTGTTAACATCTTGACACTTGACATCGCTTCTCTGCTACTATCGTTTCAATTTCGTGAGAAATTTTTTATGTTTTATTATATATTGTGTACCACTTTATTGGCTGGGTGGCAAAAATGCTCGTTGTGGGCCGCAAATTTGACACCCCTGATTTACAAGATGAGTTTCACGATTTGTAAAAGATACATTTGAAAAACTAATGATAGAAGACAAAAACCAATGTTATCTTGTACAAATTAATACCAAATATAGCAAATTGAAAGATTAGTAATTATATTTAAATGTATTTTTTTGCACATTATATATTAATTTGAATGTAAGAATATATATGAAAATATTTATTGTTATGCTACTTTGTTGGAAATTTCAAACCAAACAAAAATATGGATTATATACACTTCTGACTTATTTTTTTCAGGTACTCTTATAATTCATTTTTATTTGTGTTTTATATTAAGAATTTTGTTTGATTCAGATGTTAACTGATGTTTTTTTAAAAGGCTAAATGTATTTATAATTTTGTCTTTTAGAGAATATTTGTTAGTGACTTATCAATGCACATCATTGTATTTATATAATTGTGTTTTTATAATTACTATTTATATTAATGGTACTAATATTGTGGAGGAGAAATTGTTGATTGTATAGTGTTGAAATTTTGTTTAAAATAAAAAATTTTCTTTTGTACATGGAATTTTTCATTTGACTGGATTACATTACACAATTAATTGTGGTTAATACATTGGAATAAACTTTTAATACATTTTTATGAATTATTCATGAAAAATTTTCAGGTTATCATAACTTTAAAAATAAATACAAAATTGAATGTGAACTAAGTTAAGAAGTTGTTGTTGTTGTTACTAATGCCACCTGATCGGCAAAGGCCAGATCAAGGCCCACAAAATTTATCATGGCAAAAGGGCTAAATGACGCCTGTCGTTAGCCGTAGCAAGTTAAGAAGTAAAAATATAGATTATATTTTACCATTGCTTGAAAGGCTTAATACGTTAAAATCACTACAGAAGTAATACAAATTATTGATTAGAAATCATTCAGTGACATTTTTAACTCTATATCAAAGTTAATATAGTATTTTTTAGGTATTGAAATCAAGTTGCCAAATTTCCCGATCAAGCATTGATAATTTGATTTCTTTTAAGTACCTCATTTTTGTGTTAAGCCAATTGCACAAATTATTAACAAAGCAAATATTTTTTTCCCATTCTGTCTTTAAAAATTTGTAATTAAGGGGACGGTGGACCTTTGAAATTAATTTCTTAAATTGTTAGCTTAATTAGCTGGAATTGGAATCAATATAGTAAATGATCTATATATTTCATAATTTAAATATATTTTTTTTAAAAAAAATTATAATTTGATTTTTTTTTAAAAAAAATTTAATTGTTTAAACTTTTTTAAAAATGCTCCTTGCGCATCAATTTTTAAGATAAGTACATAATTTTTGTTTTATATATATATGAACTATAACTAAATATATCTGTGCATGGATTTTAAATTCAGAATAAAATTTGATGAAAAAAAGATAAATTTTCTTTACTATATGAAATATTTCACCAATTATCACATATTCAAGGTATTCAAAACAACGTAAAATATGATCCGTTAAATTTTTTTGAAAACTAATGCACAATTTTGTGAATTACATTATCTTTCATAACTTGTTAAAATTTCTATGAGATACGACATGATATGAAACGCAAGGAGCATTTTACGTAATAAGGAAAAGAGAAAATTTATGAACTGAGAAAAATGCATTTTAAACATTTATTTGAGTAAAATAAAAAAATAAAGCAAAATTTTACATAATTACTTACCTTTATATGAAAATCAAACATATAAGAGATTATTATAGCAAAAATCTAAAAAATATTTAAATAATTTATTATATTTAGTTATATATTCAATAATTCAAGTAACATGCATCCGCAAAGCTGATACTTATACAAAAAATATAGCGTGGCAAAACATTCACTTAAAATTGACCAGCACAGTATGACAATCCTTCAGATTTTATATTTTTGTTTTCTATTTTATTTGAGATTTTACGCTTCATAGTTCTTTTATCTTTTGCTGTTTGAAAAGTTTTATTTCTGCTTTGCTTTAATCGACGCTCATCTTTTACTTCACTGATTTGCATCGAGGGTAATGAAGCATTCTGATGTACATGTTTCAAGGTAAACAGAGATCCAAAATTGAATTCACTAACTGCTGTTACAACAGATATTTCCAGTCTTTTCTTTGATTGGAAACTTTCTTTTGGGCAGTGACTCCAGATAACACTGTGCAAACTTTCATTTGCATTTTGACTCTTACCTGAAGTACACCGAGACAATATCTCGTTGCTTGCTAATCGCTGATACACAGGAAGAATCTTTGCAACAACCTCCTCAGTTAATTTTGTCTTCATAACTGAATGACTTTCAGGGGATTCTCCATTTGCTAAAGCTCTTTTGAAAAAACACCAAGAAATTTTTCCATTAGGACATTTGTTGTGTTTCGGTTTGGCGTCTGTGGAGGAACAATGATAAAGTGTGGCGTAAATAGCACTTTTCATTTTTTCGACATCTTTGCAATTGTCTTTAATGGCTTTTCTGTAAAAATTAGTTAGCTTAACTATTGTGGTTTCTTTTAAGCTACCAACCTTTTTGCCACCAATGCAAACACCTTTGCTTCGCCACTCTTTCACTTTGCTGCGTAAACCAGTTCCTAGGCGCTTGGAGATATGGTTGATACATTCCTCTTTTTTAATCGGTTTACCTTTTCCATAGATGTTCAACGACATCAGATGTTGGAATGTTTTTGAATCTCCATCCGACAATATACAAGTATAACACATATTACACTCTTTGATGGATCTTTGCCACAAAATTGCAGCAGCTTCCATTTCCATACTAGATGAGGAACCTGTATGATTTATTTGACATTCAGATTTGTGACCTTCATACCAAACTGCAAAATCTGGACTATCGCCCGAAAGGTCTCTTGCTGCGGCAGTACATTCTGTACAATACTTTGATAGGATTTCGTAATCAATAACTAAACCTGTCAATAAATCAATAACAACTCCTATCCTGTACAGTGATTTGTAGCCCCGCTTTTGCCAAGATCCATCAAATGACACAGTAATGTCTAAAACACCTGTTTCCTCTTTCTCTTCATCATTTAAATCAAGATGTTGCTTCCTAACTATATTTCTTGCTACTTCAAGGATCTGATGTTTCATCTCACTATTTTCTTCGGACAAAGTTTTAATGTGCTTCGAAAAAGATTTTTTGTCCATTGCATTCATACCAGTCACTAATGCAAATAGTTCCAATCCCGCGTGTCCTTTTCCAAGTCTTAAAAAAGACGAAACCATTTTTTTGTTAATGTCAAAAAAATTTTTTTCTTTTACACGAGCACTGGAAAATGAGGAATTTAACACTGCCTCACAACTGGAGCAAACCAACACTAGTTTTGATGCCATACCCAACTGCGTTGTTTTTATGATATTTAAATCCTTCATATCACATTTAGGGCACTTTACAGTCGACAGTAAATTCTTCCATATGTTTGTATCAACTAATACATAAGTTGTATCATCTTGTTCATTTGCCAAATGTTCTACAGAAGTGTGTGACAGAAGAGACAGCTTTCTTTCTGTTGCTGCATTCAATTCACTAGAAGTTAATGTGCAAGTATTTACTTCTGCATTATTTACATAATTAGAGGATGCATGACAAGTTGCATTAGGGTCATTGTCATGAAAACTTGGATGCTCCAGTTCTAATTGTCCTGGGGCCCATCTCTTCTTTGCTTTTAGCAAAGCCTGCATTTTACGTTTTGATGGCCTTGCTTTTGGCACATGATATCGAGAACTGGGTGCTAATTTGATATCGGGGGTAGTAGTGCCAAGTTGTTTATGTTCGCGCGCCAAGATGGGCGATAATATTTCAATATGGTTACCTTAATATTTTTATCGTCTGTCGATGTGGTTGCCATGGGGATAACGTATATTAGAAATAACTTTTATTCATTTTTTCCCGCTGTAACCCTTTAATTTCAGACGATTTCTTCAAAAATTTAACCATTTTCAGTATAAATTTTCTTTGATTTGCGTCTTCTGTATAATTTTGGGCTATTTTCGAATATGGATATTTCTAAAATGAGTTAGTACTGGAATATTTTTTTTTTAAAAGAATAAGTGTTGTGCTTTTAATTATCGCTATAAATCATTTATATATTTTCGCTTTAAAAATGTTTTTTTTTTACGTTCTTTGTTCGATGAAATTCGTTGAAGGAACTTACAGTGCAAGTTTCATATTGCACGGTTTCACTACTTTGTAATTGATATTTTAATTTAATTTTAACATGCATTATGTAATTATTTTATTCATAATGAAAAAAAAATGCAATTATTACTATGTGTTATAATCATATAATATTTGTTACTTATAATTGTTTCTTTTAGCATTTATTTATAAATATTACTACGTACTTTGTTATTTATTTATAATTAATATTTTTATTTATTTATAATTATTATTATTTAATTATAATTATTATTATTTAATTATAATTATTATCTTATTCATTTATAACTATTTTTGTTGTTTATTTATAGCTATTCTTATGTTATTTATTTATAGTTCTGTATTACGAGTTCTCTTATGCATTACTTTTATTGTTTTACAATTCGACGATTATTCTTTTTAATAATTACAATTTAATTATATTATGATTATTGTTTCTAATAACCGTTATAATTGTACTATATATGAATATTACATAAAATTACGATAAAATATTATGAGCTTATTATATGCTGCTTATAATACTATTATTAGTACATGTTACTTTTTATTACATATTAATCATTATTTATTGATTGATCTAGGTTATTCTCAATCTCTTCCTATATCTTTTATTTGAAATACATTTAAATGTATTTCAAAACAATTCTTTAAAATTGTGTATCATTAAACTACCGCTAGGCCGCCATATTGGATTTAAGTCCAGCAGCAAGAAACGCTGCTTGGCGTGATCCTTATCACGCCAAGCAGCACTTGGCGCTATTACCCCCGTTATCAAATTAGTTCCGAGAACTGATTCTGTGCATTGTACAAATACTAAATTAATTTATCAAGAAAATTGTAGTCGAGTGTTCAATCCAAAATAGGAAAACTTTGAAAGAAATATTACGTCTAAAACGAATAAATATGCTATGTTATAACAGGTATGAAACAAGCGCGCTAAACGATGTAAACAAACAATACAGAAGTAGAAGTTGAAGTTTCTATTCGCATCCTTCTTCATAAAATGTGTAATGAAAAAATAATAAGTGAGGCTAAGCATATGCTAAAAACTAAATTCCAATAGTTCTTGTTTACGTTCAAATGACAGGTGCCACGCCCATTTAAATGTTCGATAGCGCCATGTTTAATTCATAGATCACTCATAACTCAGTAACTATTCATCAAAATGAAAAAATTCTTCGACAGAATCATTCTGTGAAATATATGGAATATTATTAGTATAAAAAATAAAAATCGCAATTTTGACCAAATTTTGAGATTTTGAAGGTCCACCATCCCCTTAAGTCAGATATTAGTACACACTATTTGCATTAAATTTTCATCAGGGAGAAATATTTTAAATTAGCACTGAATGAAATTGAGAAAATTGTAAATGATTTTTAACTTTAAAATAGTTATTTTATATACTAATTTTATAGTTACTTTTCATTGTAGTTTGGGAAGAAATAAGTCTCAGAAATTTAATATCCTTAATTTATTCTTTTGAGGACAAGTAATTCATCGCATGAAATTCCAAAAATACTTTTACACGAACTGAATCTTTTTATTTTCGTATAAGAACACAATTTCTTTTTTTTATATACATGTTTTATTAGTACAACCCAAGAAAACAATTTATAACTTCCAACTTACTGAGAAAAAAAAATTTCTCTAATATAATTTTATGTAAATTTCTATTGCAAGCATTAGTACATTATATAGAAGCACTTGCATAGGATAATATTTTCTTTTATATGAAAATATAAATGCAAGAAATTAAAACTTTTACAAGAACACACACACACACTAATTACAATGTTTAAAAAGGAAAGAATATCGAATTTTGTGCTAAGAATCTTTTATAGATCCATATCCCTGTGACGTGAAGAAATGAAAAATGAAGAATTTTGTGCTATTAAGGTATCCGACTAGGTTGAAAAAGTGCTTTTTAGATGTTTGATGTTTGGGTCATTAGGGAAAAAAGAAATTAATTATTGAGGAAGAAGGACTAATACATAAAACTAGAGAGTTTTTTAAGTTCTTTTTATAGCATTTACTTTATCTAACTAATAAAAATATTTTCTTTAAATTCATTTTTTGAAGAATGAACTTCTCACGATAATTTGTGCACGAAAAACCGAGATATCTTCTAAATAATCCAATCAAGTACAATGAAATTTATAACATATATGCTATGGGCCCTTCAGAGTGTAACAAACCGCAGGTTTTAAGACAGCTACATTTAATCACATTTACCAGCCATTTTTAGCTTAGAACATGCAATAATTTTGACGAAAAATCATATCAAATTTAAATGCTAATAAAATATTTATTTCATAAACTATTTTTTATCCTGCGGTTTGTGACACATCAGAGGGATCAAGAAGTATATATAAGTTAGAGTGACCATTTTTCAAAATATTCTCCTTTTGTGAAAAATGCTTCGTTTATAATAATACTTTGCCTGTATATAGCTCAGACCTCTATGCAGAGGCTCAACTATATAAATTTTTTAAATATATAACTTAGTAGTGGGTTTATCCATGTTTTACGACAACAGAGGGAAGAAATTTGAAGAAAAAAACGCTGATAATTATTTCAATTGGTTGTAACTTTGAAAATAATGTGAATTTTTCAAAACTCCTAGTTCAGACTCTCTGGAGAAGTCTTTACTTTATATAAGCACAAAATATTATTATTTTAGAAGCCTTTTTTATAAAAGGAGAACATTTTGAAAAAAGTTTATTCTAAGTTAATTTTTTGCCAAAATATTGCATTTAAATAATTTTTTTTTGTCAAAATATCCTTAAAATAATTTCATACATGTATTCTAATCTAAGTGACACTAAATATGACAATTATCCATTTATGCGCATTTTTAAAATCACGGTTCCGAACGTAGTCGCATACCTTAAAAGTTTGAAAGCAAAACCATTACATAATAAAGACTTCGGAGATCCTGAATATAGTCTTTGGAAACTCTTTTCAAAATTTTTATTTTCTTATTTATTTATTTAAAAAAATAAATAAATAAAAATAATCCCTAATTTTAGCTTTCGTCATTTTGTGCAAGATTTCACCTCCATTAAATTACTTCGACTTAAACCCACATTCTTCTGAATCGGTCTTGCGTGGTAGTTTAATTCCATGTCAACTATTCTCCTTTTTCCACATCTTTTGTTTATCATCTTTTATTTTGCTCATCTCCCAGCAGATGGCATCACATTATGGACACTTTCTGTGTCAACGACTTCTCTTTTCGTTCGCTGTTCAGCGACGCTCTCTCCTGTCATCACTACACGATTCAGCAGTGTTTATCCTTCCCCTTTATTTTAACATCATGTACCACGAGCACCACGGCATTAATTGCTTTTATTCTCTATTTTATCTTTTTATCTTCCAAATTCTGTGTCTACTTTCTGATTTCGTTCCGCATAAAGAAAGGACGAATTAGAGAAGAGCACAGATTTCTGCCACCTCCCTCCGGGAAGGTGCCTCATTAAATGTGTTCCATACTTGCCAATTAAATTGTTTCTTGCTCTCTCACCGGTAGTATGTCCTCAGCTACAGGTGAGAAGCTTTCTTTTAGAACGGCTCTGAGCTGTTGTTAATAATTTTGATAGCATCTTTTAAATTTTATGGAACTTTCAATTAATTATTCTCTTTTTTCTTATTAATTATGATGAGAGGGTAATACCGTTTTTTTGGTAAGGTACCTCGTATTTTGAAGCCGTGGGCATAACATAATATATTGGAAAAGTATTTGGATATTTATATACTTTTACTTTTCTAAAAGATATTTTTATTTTACTAATTTATTTTATTTTATATGGCCATGAGTGCTGGACAATGAGAATAATGAATGAGGAAAACTTATTGAGATTTTTATGAAAAAATTGAGAACTTCCGGAGCAGTAAAGGAAAAAGGGGTCCGGAGAATACTTTACAATTTTGAATTACAATGGAGGTACGGAGAACCAAATTTATTTAAATTATATATACATATATATATATAATTAAGGTTTTACAACTAAGATGCTAGGCTATATATTCAGGTTTGATGACAACAACCCAATTAAGCAAATGACGTTTTTGAAACCAGAAGGCAAGAGACGAACAGGCAGCCCCCGTACAAGTTGGCTAGTCAATATAGAAAAATACTTGGGAAAAATTGGCGTAAATAGATGGAAAACAACAGCAATACACAGATGAAGATAGTTTAAACCACACACACACAGTGACTCCCAAAGTGGCCTATATGGACCTCCAGGGGACCTATGATGACCTGAAAGGGGTCTACGTCAATTAAAAATAATTTGAGGGTCCATGAGGTTAAAATGGGGGTCTATGATAGTCCACTGAACCATTGTCTACTGGTATACTAAGTCAGGTCCTGGTTTTAATTTTAAGATTACACAGTACCCTAAAAATTTCATTTTTACGAAATTTTTTTTTTTTTTTTTTTTTTTTTTTTTTTTTTTTTTTTTGCATTTTCTAGTGGCCCATATCATTGAGAAGCTTGCCACGAAATTTCAGATCTGTTAGCAAATTAGTTTTTAAGATATTTGAAGTTTTATGAGTTATGGTTTTGATTTCGGTTTCGTTTTAAAGCATTTTCCCTGTCTTAAATTGAATTAATTAAAAATATTTTTGAGCTTTTAGTTTGAAATGGTTATTAATTCTAATTTTCATAACTAAAATCATTTCTGCTTGATTATGTTTTGAGTTTTTTGAGTTTTCATAATTAATTAATTAAGATTAATTTCATGGCCAATTTTTTTGCTTTAAAAATAGTTTATATAACTTAAAAGCTTTATCATTCATTTTTCCCTGCAGAGAAAATGCCATAGATAAAGTGTTCTCAGGTTGTTGTGAAAAACAAATATTTCAAAAAAAATGGAATACTACTGAAAATGATGCATCTAAAAATCAGTCCTCAGCTGATACTGAAATTAGATTTTGAATACAAGTATTCTGAATTCAAATGTTGCAGAAATAACTGAATATTTCCTTGATGTACCAAACTGCTTTATACTAAACATATTGCAGTACTATATTTTAGTATTTTAAAGTCATACGACAAGAGCTAAAACTTCCTAAACTTCCCCAACTTAAAACTGAAAAATTTAAATTTTATGTGGAAACCTGACTATTTTTAGCTTAAGTTAGTATCATTATTATTTTGTACATAAATGCTTTGCGTTTCAAAACTTTTGTGAAAATATTAGGTTAAGATAAAGCTGAATAAACTGACGTCTTAAAAATGCTATCAGTATTATGCAAAAATATATTTTGAATTAAAAATATTATTTTCAGTCATATTTAATTAGAACAATGTTTTAATGCAGAATATACATTGGAAAATAACATATTAAAAAATTAGAGCCTAACGGGCATTATAAGTTTTTGTTTTATTACTTTACAAACTTTAAATACGTTTTTCAAAGACTCAATTTTGAAGGTATAAGTGTTTTCTAATCCCTAAGGCTTTTTTCCTGTTCAAGATAGAACCTTGAATTTTTTTGCATATACTCCCAAACGTATGTTCTATAAAATTTAGTATGGATTTAGGGCTGAGATCTCTAGTTATTTTTCTAAAAAATGCTAAAGTTGATATTTTAAAAATTTTCGTGTTTTTTCCAGATTTTTCCTAGAAAAAATAATTATTAACAATCAACAAGGGAATAGATTTTCAAATCCATTCTAACTTTTGTTTGTAATAACCTAAGGAACATAAATAACTTAAAATAACTAAAAAATTTTAAAAATTGAGTATTTTATGAGTTTGAAAAAACTTCAAAAATTTTTAAATTTTTAAAATTGTAAGATAATGGCTGGTCAAACCGACTTTTTACTTACAGAATCATCTTAATAATATAATCTAAATATAAAACATCAATTATTTTTACTGTAACTGTCTCCAAAATTTTTTTTTTTTGAAAAAGGGTACCGTGTAGCCTTAAAAAGAGAATTCAATCAGAACCAGATTTTATCTAGTTAACAAATTTTTTTACTAATATTGATGGGGTTAATTTGCAGTTACAAGCTGAAAGCACAAATTTCATTAAAACAATCACCATCATTTTAGTGTTTCTTGCAAGAACTAAGCTAAAGGAGTATAATATATTTGACCTTACAAATCTTCCAGTTTCTCAATTAGTTGCAGATAATCTGACACAAGGAAATGATTTTTCAATCTACGTTATTTAGATTTTGAAACTAAGTTTGAGAATGCTTTGACTATGGTAATACCACAGTAGACAATCAGTCCATATAGTCATATTGGAAAAAAAAACATATATCATATTACAAGAGTAACTAATTGGAATAGCCGCTAAAGAAGATCTTAAAATAAAGTTTAGAGACATATGTCAGCAATTTTTTGGCTTTAGAAAGGCACACACACATACCTCGTTATTTATCCCGAATTATGGAATATCATGAGAAATGTTTGGATTACGTTTCTAGTGCAGTGTTTCTCAAAGTTGCAATATTCGCGACCCAATATTCAATCATAATTTTCATCGCGCCCCCCCCCATACAATAACAATGTATTGAATTCAATAATACTATACTT
>BMAV01025464.1:145254-163889 GCA_019973955.1 Trichonephila inaurata madagascariensis
CCCCCCCCCCCCCCATTACATCACATACTCGCGTTTACGTTTAAAATGGAGGCATTGGGGAGGGAATCTCAAACTTTTAATAGGCAGTTAAGGAATTATTTATAAACAGTACAAAAATTATCAAGGTAATTGTAAATTTTTGTATATATAATTTTATATGTTACACACAAGCCCATGGGTTCACTAGTAATTATTAAACCTGTTCTTAACTTAGTATTGCGCGAAATTAATTATAAAATACATTGTGCAAGTACTGATACATTTATAAGTGTATAAAAAAATTCTGTTTATCAGCTTTTAGATCTACAGACTTAAAATTTAACAAATATGGGGTTTTTTTGTTCAGCTAAAATACTTAAAATGGTTGGGTTTTTTTTTTTTTTTTTTTGTTGTTGTTGTTTAATTTGCTCCAAAAGTAGCAACAGTTGTCAACAAATTTGTTGTTTCTGGAAACATCAAGAAGGTCCGAGAGTGGTTATTTCGAGAAAAAATTCCAGAAACAATCATAAGAGTCTCCACGCATATCTGTGTGAATCAATTTTTTTATTATTATTGTAACACTTCGAAAGTACGTACGGCTAATGGGATCATAAAGTATAGATTTTGAACTACATTCAAATTATGAGGATTGCATAATAGTCTCTATCCTACTCTCTTAACGTCCCATCGGAAAAACTTGATGAATAAGAGATTAGAAGGCCAACTTTTCGATTGTTTTTAACGTAATAACCCGAGGAACCGATTGAGCAGTGGGATCACCTTTATGCAATGCGTCATATCAGTGAGCTGTCTTGACGGTGGTTTAGCGGAGATTAGAAGTTCCCAATCCTATATGTCCACGTGCACCATATCGCCCATTGATCCTTTATCGTGTGTCCGCCACTGTACGATCACAATAAAGTATTTGTTTTCAATACAATTTGATGTAAACGTTTTTTTCATTTTTAATGAAATATAAATTGTGTCCAACACAAATACTAGCCCACAGAGAAATGTGACCGATCCCTTATTTTTCCTCACGTCAACCTAATTTCCTATACCTAAAATGCGAAAAAAAAAGTATGTGTGTACTTATGTACGCACGTAAGAAGTTATACTTATTTGGCCGTAACAAGATTAAAATCTTTCTAAAAATCTTTAGTAGGGCAAGCTGGGCCAAGGACGAAAGGCGGTCACGAGCAGAGTTGAACGATATTATCCTTCAGTCAATCGGACCAGCTACACCTGAGATAATCACGATATAAATAAATTTAAACACCCCCGCACAGGGACAATAGGAACAATAATATGGGGATGGAGTCGAAGGTGGGAATCATCTGTCCCGTTCTGCATATTTCTAGACAAAGCATTTTCGTATCCGTTCCTACGGAACGCAAAGCAAAGGTTCGCTGACGCGAAGAGATAGCTCAGTGGTAGAGCATTCGACTGCAGATCGAGAGGTCCCCGGTTCAAACCCGGATGCTCCCTTCTTCAGGGAAGTGAAGACATATATTTTTTGAGAAATTCGAAGGCAGGAATGATTTGTCCCATTCTGCATATTTCTAGACAAAGCATTTTCGTATCCGTTCCTACAGAACACAAAGCAAATGTTCGTTGTCGCGAAGAGATAGCTCAGTGGTAGAGCATTCGACTGGTCCCCGGTTCAAACCCGAGAGTCTTCAGGGAAGTGAAGAGAAAGATTTTTTTGAGAATTTCGAAGGCGGCAATGATCTGTCCCGTTCTGTATATATTTCTAGACAAAGCATTTTCGTATCTGTTCCTACGGAACACAAAGCAAAGGTTCGCTGACGCGGGTGTATAGCTCAGTGGTAGAGCATTCGGCTGCAGATCGAGAGGTCTCCGGTTCAAACCCAGGTGTCCCCTTTTTCAGGGAAGTGAAGAGAAATATTTTTCTGAGAAATTCGAAGGCGAGAATGATTTGTCCCGTTCTGTATATTTCTAGACGAAGGATTTTCGCATCCGTGACGATATGCGCGCGCATTGTAGAAATTTACCCTCAACCTATTTCTCTAACGCCCCAAAAGAAGTATAACTTCAATAAAATAGTTCATCTCGCGAGTGTGGGTTGCCAAATTGGGCGATAAAAAATTAGTAATTTAATAGTTTTTAAACACGCATTATAAAAATAGAATATTACAACATAGAATCTCACCACTGGTATGGAACCTGAATGCAGCCAGTTGGGCGATATTTCAGAAACCTTCTGGCGACAAACAATTCTGAGCCTTTGGCAACCCTCTGCTCGTGAGTTCCAGACAGTATGATATGATATCAATGTTCACTTAATAAAAGAATGTCATACCACAAAATAATCAATTTCTCTCATTGGCTCACTTAAAAAAATATAATTTGGTTTCATCTTCCTACAATTAGAGTATTGGTGGCGAAGAAAATGTACAACATATACTCCCTCTGTGTTCCAAGTTTGTCAGAAAAAGGAAGAGCCTAAGGGCATTACTATTAATTGGCCTTCAGATTTTCACCAACTTATTTCCATCGGAAGTGCTTTTCAGAATTTCTGTAAATTCACTGTTAACATTTTTAATCCTTCATGTTTTTAAAATTTTCTTTTTTTCCTAATTTAATGAGTTTCATAAAAACTTCTGTAAGCCCCTGCTGATACTTTGTGATGCAAGAAGATTTACAAATGTTTTCAATAAAAAAAAATGTTCAATTGACATATCTACTTCATTATTTATTAATAATTATATCCTCATATTATTTGTATACTGTTTCTCCTTTCGTTGTTTTTAAGCACTAGTTGGACTATCACTATTGGGAAGATTGATACTGCTCTGTAACTTCGATACATATGCCTCTTCCTAAGCTACCTATGATGACCACTGATGAGGAACCAGTAATGGTTGGTAAAGTCAGTGGATTTAGTGATGCCCTCTGCACAAAAGTAAATGATTTACAAACTTTATGACGTATAACTCAATTATCCACTAGGAAGTTTAGTGGTAGAATAGAATTTTATAATAAAACTAGCTGTACCCTGCCACGCATTGCTGTGGCTCAGTGTGGTTAAAAAGAAGGAAAAGAGAAAGCACATATTTTTAGGATGTTTAAACATTTGCATTTGAGGTATGATTTTTTGTAATAAAAAAATTATAAATGTTGTTGTTTTTTTAATGCCATTTGTCTGACAGTGTCGGATCGAGGCCCAGGGAATTCATTGTGGCATTGGGCTAAGATGTATGCCTGTCGTTAGCTACAGCTTTGAGTATCTCGCAGGTGACAATACAATTTGGCTTGGTTAAACCCCAATTTTGAGGGAGAGTCAGGGGCCTCCCACCTCTCTTCCCCTTCCACCAACCTCACGAGAGGACTTGCAGCTCGATGGCTATTCAGAGTACCCCCACGCCGCAAAGATACTATGCATTTACAAACATCCATACTTTCTCCAGGATTTGAACCCAGGTCCTACAACACAGCAGTGAGCATCACTAATTACTATATCAGATGGGTTGAAAAATATATATACACAAAACTTTCCTAAACTGATTTCCTACGTAACTTGTTAACCAAATACTTGATGAAAATAAGCCATAATAACTTCCTTATGTTATGAAACCAAAATTATTTACATTGTCTTCATAGTGGAGACCTTTTAAATGGTTAATTTTAAAATTTTAAATGGCTCTACTCTAGATCCCTCAAGAGCAAAGGGTTAGTTTTACAATGCTTATGGGTATCTCTGTTAAATCACAGGTGTGTTTACAAATGCACATTTCTCCAAACAATGTCATTTGTAAACATGAATTGTACTTCTCTCTGTTATATAGGAAATGTTTTCATTCTGCAATATATCTGGCAAGCAAAGTTTTTAATGGATATGGTGGTTCTCCAAGTTAAAGCAATTTAATTTTTCCAGTGGAACAAAACATTCCTTTTGTGTTTCTCCCTTAAATTTCAGAGTCTTGCAATAATGGCACACTTCAGTAATTGCGCTGATGAGAACATACTGGCTCAACCAATAATCTTCTCCTGGGTTGCACTGGAATGCAATGTGACTGTTATTGTGTGATTATTTGCCACCAAGTCATGTTTGATGATAAAATGCCGTTTCTCATTGACATCTTTCAGCCATTTGTAACCTATTGTATTCCTTTTGTCGAGAACAGAGCTGACCTGATGTTGTAAAAAGCAAATGCTGTGCCTGCAAACATGCATCCTAAAGTCTGGCTGCATATTGCTCTGCTGCATCTTCAGGACGTGTCTTCATCTGTTTTTCTCATTTACTATGCAATTACTCGTTACACTACTTTTGCGTAGCGAATAGGATGAGCTAAATTTGATTTCCTACAAAGCATTATTTTTATGTACTAAATCAATTGATTGCACTTAAAAAGAAAAAAAAATTTGAAACAAAAACATAAAATTTCAAAACGCTGAAAAAAAGGAAAAATGAGGAACAAAAAGAAAGGGCAAAATAAAAAATACTCTTGCTAATGAAATATTTAACTTCAAATGTACATCAATCAACACAGCTCAATTCCAATGCAATGAGAAACAGAATATTTCATTCCACTCCAATGAATCACTCTGAAGAGTTCAATTTTACTAAATAATTTGAATTTAAATGGAAATTAATTGGCAGAGCTCAATTCCTGCCAGCTGCTCTGAGAAATGTGTGAAGAGAAAAAACTAAATGAAAAACAACGGGAAAAAAATTAACTATACTCATATAAAATCAACTTTATAGTAAAAGACAGCTTAATACCAATGCAATGTAGAAAAAAAATAATTAAGGTGACTATGTTAAAAATTTCATTAACACTGGGAAGTAACATCAATGACATGAGTAACATGTGACAACAAAATCAAATTTGTGCATTGTTTGCAATCATATATTCTTTCATCTCCAACAAAGTTAGGGGAGAAATATAAACCATACATGTGTGGTGGGCTGAATATATTTTCAGTAGAATACGCAAGGAAAATTCAAATATAAACATGGATTTCACAGCAAAAAATGTATGAAGTGTTGATAATTCTTGTGATTCACAATTCAATTAGCATTAGCAACTGTTATCGACAATTTTAAGGGCCTATCTTTATAACAGAGTGTCTTATATCTAGACACAGACTGCTTTTCACATGGACAATTATTATTTGTTGCGTGGGCACTTGCATATTAGCATCATTGCAGCCAAATTGCCACCATGTGAATCACACTATTTTCCACTCAAATCTGACTGATTGGTTCTTTTTCATATAAAAAAATGTTAGAATCTTTGTTGTTTTGATATCAAGATGTGATTTGCATGGCACCAATTTTGTTACGGTGATGCTAATATACAAATAAGTTTGTGTGTTCTAGAACAGTAGTCACAAATTGATGGTACATAAGAAATTTTGCATGATCCGCAGAAAAATTGGGACATTTGTACTTTTATGATATACTTGCACAAAATAGACATCATCGTTAAAGACACAGCTCACACAATAGCAATGAAATTTATCAAAAAATAACTAAGGTGACTGCCCACATTCAAAATGCAACAGACACTGGAACCTGATTGACTTAAAAATACGAAGATTAAATTTAAAAATATAAAGTTGCAAGACAATAAAAAAGGGAAAAAATAAAAATACTAACAAAATATTTAACTTCAAATTCAAATCAATCAACATAGCTATATTCTGATGCAACGAAAAACATAAAATTTCATTTCACTTGAACAAATCACTCCAAAGAGGTCAATTTCACCATGATTTCAAATGAAAATTAATTGACAGAACAGAATTCTCCCCAATTGCACTAAGAAATAAGAAAAACAATTAAAAAACTAAATGAAGAACAATGAAAAAATAAAGTATACTCACACAAAATTGACACTATAGTAAAAGACACAAATCAATAGCAATACAATACATCACAAAAATAATAATAATTGTATAATTAAACCTTTGCCCTCATGGACTTCAGAGTAGAGCAATTTCATCAAATTTGGGTGTATTTTATTTGTTTAAGACAGCTTTTTGATTCAAATTAATGTAATTTTTTTTCAGTATAAGACTGCCCCTCAACTGTGGCGCACACAAGGGGGGGTCTGGATCCCCCCAAAGCCCTTGATTTTTTTTCGATTGATAATAATTCTAAGTATATAGTACACAAAATTTAATTAAGTATTTGTTATTAATGATTAATTTTATTAATTAATGCTAATTATTTACTTAATTAGTTTTTTACTGTTTTGTTCCCGAAAATTGACAAAATCTAAAGGAGCATGATACAAGATTGGTGAACTTTCGTCCCCGGACCCCCTTGAAAAATTCCTATGTGCGCTACTGCCCCTCAATAATATTTTTTTATTATTTTATCAACTTATTTATGTACTTTGAAATTATTTTGGTGCTTGCAAAATTATCGCAACCTATTGGTGATATTATATAAAATGTAGTACCTATAGGTATATGTATACAAAATGTTAGCGTGTACAACACATAAAAATCAAGGGTGCCAACTTGGCAAGTTATTAATAGAGTTGGTGATTGTTGCAATAATATGTAAGTACCTTTTCTTTTATTTGTTTGAATTTTTGTGTATTATTACTTTTGTAAGCCTCATGGCATACTTTATGGTGCACCAGTCTTTTTAAGCTGACTGAACTACAGCAACATGTAGCTGGGTACAGCTAGTTATAACATAAAATTAAATCTTAAAAAGATATAAAAAATAAAAGAAGGCTCAATATTTTGATTAAATTAATATAAACATTTTTGTACAAACACAATATATATATATATATATTATAAAATATTTATTTTGCTATTCGTGACGGACATCAAAACAAAACTTAAAAAATTGTCAAAAACTGATAAAAAAACATATTTAAGAAAAATCCCACTGATTAATTTTGCCAAAGACATCGTGATGTGCAAAAAAATATTTGCAGTAGGTACATAATCAGCAAAAAAAATGTAAGGACTAAAATATAAAAAAACAAAAATTATTTTGAATTAAGGATTACTGGAGAGAAAGATAAAACAGGCTAAAATAACACTCAAAATATTAATTTCATATTGGTAGGCTAACCGTTTTTGACATGATTTTAAAATCACGCTAAATAGTGTGTTGTGGCCAATCTAATGTTACAGTATAATGTACAGAATTAAAGGTACTTACATATTATCGCAACTTATTGGTGACATTATAGGAAATGAAGCACATGATTGCCAATTCAGCACATACAAAACTGGGATTGCCAAAGTGGCGAGTTATCTTGAACGTTGGCGGTTGTATGATAATACATAAGTACTAAATTAAACTTAGTACTTTATGTAAAAAAATCATCTAAAGTATATATCCCAAGCATAAAAATAAATTGAAAAACGAAATACAATACTAACGTTAACTGACATAAAAAGAACAACTATCTTTATCAATGCAAAAGCATAATTTGAAAAAATAAGGTACTTGCATATAATCACAACCTATTGGTGACATTATATGAAACGAAGCACATAATTGCCAATTCAGCACATATATCACATGCAAAATTGGGGCTGTTAATTTATTTTGAACGTTGGTGATAGAACATAAGTACCAAAAATAATTACAATCTTACAACCACCTGCTTCATCAACAGGTACTTAAGCCATTTGTCTGCTTTGCTCACTCTCTGATGCCTATTCCAGTTTGATATGTAATTCCTACCAACACTGCTTTTACTTGGCCAGTATGATGACTCAAGTTTGATTTTGTGTAAAGCAATTTTATACACTGAAGCCAATTGCACACACTTAAAAGATAAAATAAAGACATATGAAAATGCAAAACAGCTCCGAGTGGGCCCTGTATCAAAATTCTTTTAGGGGCTCTTTTCAGATATGGCACGGCTGATACTGTGGTAGCTATGTACCTGACAAAAGCAAACGGTAGTTAAAACATTATTGCAACCTATTGGCGACATTATATGAAATGAAGCATCTGGTTGCCAATTCAACACATAGAAAATCGGGGCTGCCAACTTGCCGAGTTATAATAGAGTTGATGATTGCTTCAATAGTATGTAAGAACCCTTTCTTTTATTTGTTTCAATTTTCGACTATTATTTTCCTTGTGGCGCACCAGTCTTTTTAACCTGACTGAGCCACAGCAACATGTGGTATGGCTAGTTATAAAATAAAATTAAATCTTAAGAAGAAATCAAAAATAAAATAAGGCTCAATATTTTGATAAAATCAACATAAACAGTTTCGTACAAACACAAAACATATATTAGAAAATCTTTATTTCATATTTCAGAGGAACATCAAAATTTTAAAAAATATCAGATACAGATAAAAAAAACGTATTTAAGGACAATGCCATTGATTAATTTGGCCAAATTAAAACATCACAAATTGGAAGCAAAAAGAAGGGGGAAAAACGTAAGTACAAAAATATAAAAAAAGGAAAAAATTATATATTGAATTAAAAAAAGGATTACAGGAGAGAAAGATAAAATACTAATATTCATGATATTAATTTCATACTATCTAAAGCAGGTAACGAAAACGGAAATACAATACTAACCTTAATTGCAGTGATAAAAAAAAAACTGAAATACCCTTATCAATAAGAAGTTTTGGTTTGTAAAAATTATAATGTTCGCTTTTTCAAGAATTAATAAATTTTGCGAGAAATTTCTGAAAAAGTAAGCTGTAATTTGTAAGAAAAATCACACACATAAACATTCCCGCGATAATACTATCCAAATGTTGCCAAAGCTATAAAACAAAATTTTATTTGTTAAAAGAATAATCATTAAAAAAAATGATTTATTCAAAAAATACTCCTAATTAAGTATCAAGGAAAAGAAAAATTGGATAATTATTCCGATAAACATAGCTAAAGTAAAAATATGTAATAATCTTGAAAAACTGCATGGTAAGTATAAATTTTCAACTTAGTGAGAAAAGTGACATCATATGACATCATAACACTGGAAAATCACTTAAAAATTAAATTTTAAAAAATTTAGAAAGAATTACGAAATAATAAGTACGTAAGAACCCGTCCGGATTCAAATTCAACGTTATGTCAAAATTTCAGAGGAAATGGTCCAGTAGACACACATTACATTTTTATTTATATAGATAAAGATAAAGTGCAAATCTTTTGAAAAATTTTTGTTTCTGGTTTTCTGCTTGTCATACACCTTATAGGATACAAAACAAATTGCTTATAATTATTTCAACATTTAGAAATTTTTCGAATATTTCAGTATCACAATTCTTCCTTGGGATAGAAATAGAAAAGAGATATATATATATATTTAACAACATATTCTAAATGAATATATTAGGAACAAAGGATAGTTTTAGAACTGAAGCTAATATATAGATTCTTAAACAAACAAAAAAACATGACAGCACAAACCATTATTGATACATCATCAAATTTTATATGTTCCATAAAATTCCAAAATTTATTTCAGAACTGTAGATGAATCAAAATAAGCAGATTTTTGCTATATTTATTATAATAAATATCTAAGCCCCATTCATGGATATCTATTTATGTTTTTACTTAAATTTGCACAATAGCTTTAAATGCATTGATATTAAAAGGAAGAGAGCGATAGGGGAAAAAAGATACTGTTTTTATACATTTTGCAGTTTCAACCTGAACAAATAAGCTGCAATACTTTCCATAATTACTTGACACTGCGAATGAAAAATAAAAAAAGTTTTTTTTTTTAATCAATATATCCTAATACTTCTGAATTAAATTTGCATTGAAAAGTTTTAATATACACAGTTTTAATTCAAACCTCACATAAAAAAAATTTCTTATTAACCAAATATAAAATTTTATTTTTACCAAATAAATTTTTGTTTAGCCAAATTATGTACGATTTAATTTTACCAAATATCCTAAAAATAGGCTTATAAAATTCAGAAATCTACACAATAAACAGAAGTACTAGAAGAGTTTAAGATTCTAATATTAAAAATATAAAAGAAATATTTCTTCGTATTTATTTTTATTTGTAAAAATTAACACAGGCATGGCCACAAAAATAAGACAATCTATAACAATACAACACTAAAATAAAATTGTCATAATCAAGAGTGTAGTCTTCTAAAATTAAGCCAATGAATGCATTTAAGTGAAATTAAATGGCTCTAAATCATAGCTACACTGTTGACTTTTTCACATATCTGCTATTTTAATTTTGAAATATGAACATGATATATTTAAGTAATGCCTATGCAAGAAAATTTTTTGAAAATTTCATAAAAATAAGCCTTAAAAATGTTTAAGGTATAAATCATTCTTAAAATTAAAATTCTAAAAATAAATGGTTGCACATAGCACAAAACTACAGTTTTTGTTTGGCATGAGTTCGCAAATGTTCTTTCAAACCATCTTTTCGTGTGAAAGCCCTGTTACATATTTCACAAACATGAGGCTTTTTCTCTGTATGGATATGTAAATGTCTTTTTAAATCCCCACTTCTAGAGAAAGTTTTGTTGCATATCTCACAAGCATAAGGTCTTTCTTTGGCATGAGTACGCAAATGTCCTTTCAAAATATCTTTTCGTGCGAAAGCCCTGTTACATATTTCACAAACATGAGGCTTTACATTGGTATGGTTATGTACAAGTAAATGCATTTTCAAAATACAACTTTGAGAGAAGGTATCGTTACATATTTCACAAGCATAAGGTCTTTCTTTGGTATGAATACGTAAATGATTTTTCCAATTAAAACTTAGGGTAAAAGTTTTATTACATATTTCACAAGCATAAGGTCTTTCTTTGGTATGGATACGTAAATGTTTTTTTAAAGTACATCTTAGAGTGAAAGATTTGTTACATGTTACACAAATATAAGGCCTTTCCTTGGTATGAACACGTAAATGTTTTTTTAAAGTACCACTTAGAGCAAAAGATTTGTTGCATATTACACAAATATAAGGCCTTTCTTTGGTATGAATGCGCAAATGTTTTTTTAAAGCACCACTTTCAAAAAAAGCTTGGTTGCATATTTCACAAACATGAGGCTTTACCTTGGTATGGATACGTAAATGCATTTTCAAAGTACAACTATGAGAGAAAGTTTTGTTACATATTTCACAAGCATAAGGTCTTTCTTTGGTGTGAACAAATGAATGTCTTTTTAAATAATCACTTCGAGGGAAAGCTTTGTTGCATATTTCACACACATGAGACTTTTCTTCGGTATGAAGAAGCAAATGTTTTTTCAAATAACTACTTCGAGAGAAAGCTTTGTTGCATATTCTACAAAGATGAGACTTTTTCTTGGGATGAACAAGCAAATGTTCCTTTAAATTCCCACTTTGTAAGAAAGACTTGTTACATATTTCACAAACATGAGGTTTTTCCTCAGTATGAACAAGCAAATGTCTTTCTAAATCCCAACATTGAGCGAAAGCCTCGTTGCATATTTCACAAACAAGACTTTTCGTGGCCATTTTACACTGTTTTTATGAAAAAAGGTTTATAATTAGATTACTTTGTGGAAAAAAGAATTTTTTTTTTAATGCTATACTAAAATTGGAACATTTTTGTATCAGGTAAGTCATACATAAAATTAATGCCTTTGATTTTGATTATCAAACTCACTAATAATGAATTAGCAAAACATTTTTTTGCAGGTTGCTCAAGAGATTGGCTTTAAGGTAGCATTTACCTAAAATAAAATAAAATCTAAAATATATTCAATGAATAGTTACTAAATTGTATTTACAAACATCTTTATGAACATTGGTTTGATGTATAAAACAATAAGCATACAGAAAATGAGAAACAAATTCAAGTGAATAATTTAAAGTTTCAGTAATGTTTAAAATTCAAAACATGCTCTCTAAAAATTTGCAAGACAATTTATATAAAACAGAACTAGACCATTATGTAAAACATGAGCATTCAAATAAAAAGACATATTGCTATTGTTCTGCTGAATGTTTAAAATTCTTTCTTTAGCTTTAATGAAGTATTGTCTTCATAATAGTAATATGGTAATTTAAAAGCTAAGAATTTAAATATTTTATAGAACAAC
Source organism: Trichonephila inaurata madagascariensis (assembly GCA_019973955.1). NCBI lineage: Eukaryota > Metazoa > Arthropoda > Arachnida > Araneae > Nephilidae > Trichonephila > Trichonephila inaurata. The sequence continues at coordinate 157,277 of BMAV01025464.1, forward strand.
TCTATATTTACAAAAAGTTCACTTTCTTTTTAACTAATTAATTCTGTTTTTTTTTTTTTTAAAAATCCCCCAGAATCCTTATGTCATTTTAATCCATGAATTCAGCAGTTGTTTAAATTCTCACATTCACAAAGAATGAAAAAAGTGCATTTTTATAGCATTCAAGTTTTAAAGAAACATTTAAAAAAGCTTAGAATCTATTATTAAACATAAAAACAACAACAGTGGTTTCACTTTTTATAGAGTTGAGAATGAATACTTCATTTGATATTCTCTTTGCCACAGTATACCATTCATTAGATTACTTTGTGAAAAGAATAGATTTTAATGCTATACTGAAATTGGAACATTTTTTTTTTATCAGATAAGTCATATATAAAATTAAATGCCCCTGATTATCAAAGATTTGAATACTGAATAATCAGCAAAATATCTTTTTGCAGGTTACTCAACAGGGAAGTTGGCTTTAAAGTAGCTTTGAATAAAATAAAATCTAAAATATATTCAATGAACAGTTATTAAATAGTATTTACAAAGATCTTTCATGAACATTGGTTTGATGTATAAAACAATAAGCATACAGAAAATGAGAAACAGATTCAAGTGAATAATTTAAAGCTTCAGTATTGTTTACAATTCAAAAAATACTATCTAAAAATTTGCAAGACAGTTTATATGAAACAAAACTAGACAATTATGTAAAACATAGACATTCAAATAAACAGATATATTTTTATAGTCTTCATAATAGTGCTGTTCTCTGACAGCAAATGGTAATTTAAAAGCTAAAAATTTAAAATATTTTATAAAAATACTTAAATTTCCACCTTTTTTTAAAAAAAAATTCATTTAAACAATTAATTTAGAGAAATACTCTATATTTACACAAAGTTCACTTTCTTTTTATTTAACTAATTAATTCTGGTTTTTTTTTTTTTTTTTTAAAAAAAATAAAATCCTTGTGTAATTTTAATCTATGAATTCAGGGGTTGTTTAAATTCTCACATTCTGTTTTTTTTCCATAGCTTTTGATAGCATTCAAATTTTGAAGAAATATTTAAAAAAGCTTGGAATCTATTATTAAACATAAAAACAGCAACATTGGTTTCACTTTTTATAGAGTTGAGAATGAATACTTCATTTGATATTCTCTTTGCCACAGTAAACCATTCAAAACTTTATTGGCAATTTGAGCTTTTGAATATAAATACTTACATAAAATTTCCCCAGAAGTGGATTGGGTGGGGGGGGGGGCTGTATACTAGATTTAATAAACCTATATAATTTTCTTCGGAAGTTTTCTCAATTTCCATGTCCCTTTCAGAAGTAGCATTAGATATTCCTGAAAGAAAATGATCATACACATATCAGATTTTGAAAAATAACATTAGGGGAGACCTGTGTACCTAGGGCCACTTTTTTTCAATGCACAAAAACAGAGTCACTGGCCTCTTTAAAAATGTGAAACTGATATGCTTTCATCATTATACTAACACTACCATCCAATAGAAGTTAATATAAGTACTTAAAATAATAAATTCTGTGAAATAAAAGGTTTTTAAAAAAATTCACAAATGGCCCTAGGTACAATGATGTCATTGTACCTAGGGTCAGCAGCTGCTGTACCTAGAGCTTTTCCCTGGAACTTAGGTTTTGCTATGTAATCAATAGAAAACAAACATACACACATGAATTTAATAAAAGAATAAATATCAGCTAATATCTTGATTTATCATGCAACTATTTAATTTGCAATGTGCCAAATTATTAATGAATTGCACATATTTTCATTCAACATTATAATTTAAAAAACTGGTTACAAAAGTGAGCTGCATACATTGTCACTCTAAAGCACCAACAGATTGTGGTTTGGGCAATTTGAACACAATATTTCTGTTGTCAATTTCATAAGTTTCTTCTTTATCATAAAGAAACTTATTTGAATATGCAATATTCTTCAGAAATTTAACACTATAGTGTTCTTTAACATCTATTATTTCTGCCACATAAAAAGGTTCAGTTTCTTTGCCTTGTATTTTTGTTAAACAAAAATCCCCCCTTTTCTATAGTATTCCTTACATCAGCTACTGTTAGAATTTGCATCATCTGTGGAATGAGAATCTTCAATATCTGATAATTTTTTGGATGAAGTTAACTTAATTTCAAACTCTGGTTTTTCCACAACTTTTTTGGTTTTTTTTTTTTTGGCAATTTTAATAGCATGATGTTTTTTGATTTCTTCCTTTTCTGGAGTGTCAGTCAAGATTCTACCTCTCCCTGATTTTCGGCCCCCTCTGTTGGATTCACTTCGAAAATTATGCTTATTAGAAATTATTTAGAATTATACTTGTTTTTATAATTATAAAGAATTTTTTTTTATTAAATGAATTCTTATGTTTGTGTAAATAAAATAATAATCCTGAATAATAACAATAATGGTAGCAAACATATTTTTTATAAATCAAGCATATTGAAAGTTTCAGAAAATACACAATCCTCTCACTTAAATAACATCCAATTAAAAAAAAAAATTGACTAAATCAAAATGGTTGATAATTAAGGTCACTTTCCTCCTTATATTATAAAAACATTTTTTAATAAAATAATAACAAAGAATATTAATTGCAATTGTACCTATACTCTGTTTCACCTCAAGTTGGCAGCGTTGGGAAAGGTAGGGAATGTAACAATCCACTTGAAAAAGTAGTTCCAACTTGTTTTGGAATTTAAATCAACGCAAATGCACAGAAAATTGTTAAAAAGTATCATGTATTATAGAAATTGTAGGTTTAAAGATATATTTTAAGTTAATCACATCTTTAAAAGTTTTATTCTTCAATACCTGTGAACTTAATAAAGAAAAAAAGTACTTGACTTTTTTGGTTGAAAAACAATATTTGGCTGAAAAAAACGGTTTTAAAAATTACATTTTTCCCGGGAATTTTCCCACAAAAAAAACCGCCATTCTTTTTGGCGACCTGGCCTTTTACGCTTTATTTTTAAACATCGGTCCCTTTAATTTTTTTAATTTTGTTTTTTTTTAAATTTTAAACATGTCTAAGATAAAAATGTCACCAACCTCACTGTATACCCCAGAAAAAAGATTATGTTGCAAAAAAAAAATTTTGAAACATTTAAATTCAACGAAATGATGAACTTGTAACAAAGGGAATAGATAAGGTCTCAACTCAAAAATGGATAAAATTGCATCAACCATGTAATTAAAAGAGAAAAGAGATGGGGACTTGTTGATGAAATTTGGGAAAATCGGGAATTTCATTATATCTGTGAAAAAAGTGACTTTTTGGAAAAAGTTTTCGGAAATAATATGTTTTAGACTTGAAAAAAATTATCATCTAAGCCCCTCCCGCTAGCATGGTATGGTATTTTGGGAGAGAAGGATCCCAAAAAATGTCCCCCTCGCCACTTGACCAGGGGTTAAAAAATTACAATTTTTTTTAAATGAGAAAACATAAGTGTATACATAATCAGCTATTAAAACTTTTTTTTTTGGTAAACACTTATTTTGCATACTGTGGAGGACATGTGAACGGGGTTTTTTCGCCCTCATTTGGGAAACTGTGCTTTAAATATAATATTTAATGCACAGACAAATGGTACCCACAATGAAGAAAGCCCGGCAATGCCGGGCCATGCAGCTAAAAATATTTATATAAAAAAAAAAAAATGATTTAATTTTTTAAATCACCTTTTTTTGAGTAAATAAAATTTTCCCTTTTCTTAGACATTGTTTTTAAAAATATACATTATAAAAAAAATCTCATTATCTTTATAATCAAGTATCTTAAAAATCTTTCCTTTTTTGCAATGCTTTCGTTTTGATTCTAAAGGCTTCCCACATGGGGTGTTAAATATACATGTATATATAATTTGATTTAAGGAAATACCCATAAAGAGCAATTGTCCCTTTTTTAAAAAAATTTTTTGGGACCTTTTACAACAAATACAGTTCTAAATATCAAAAATATAGTTTTTGTAATAAATTATTATAATAAATCATTTTTTTTTTTTTAAAAGTTATACTTATTGAGTTTTTATATAAACTTTGATATAATGTTGGGGAAAAAATTTTTTTAAATATGCATCAGATTTTTTTCCAGATAAACTATAAATTTTATAAAAAATTATTAATTTAAAAATTTACCCAATTTTTAAAAATTTTCCCCCCCTTCTATTATGTGCTTTTCCCTGATATCTTGGTTAACGCATAAAAGCATTTACATGTAATGAAAAAATAATTACAAACTGATCTAAAACAGTAATAATAGAAAAAAAAATGATTAATTATTTTAAAAAAAGAAAAAACAGATGTAATAAAAAGAAATTATGAAACTAAAGATATATGATCCGGGGTTATTTTTAAAGTGGCATAACTCATTTAAAAATCAAAATAATGATACCAAGTTAAAAATTAATTTCAACCCTATTTTTTTATTAAAAAATACAATCAACATGTTTAGAACTAAAGGGTTTTATTCGGAGAAATTTTTTCTAGTTAATCAATCAATATTTTTAAAAAATATTGAAATGCAAAACCCCTTTAAAAATCTCAATAAAAAAAAAAAGGGGGTTTATATTTTTATTTTAAAAAAAAAAAACCCATACAATTTTTAAAGAACAAATTTTTTTAAAGAGTAATTTTTTTGCCAAATTTTATTTTTTTATAGTCACACACTCTTCTCCTAGAGAACCCCCCGAAGGGGGGGTGATTTGGTCCCAACCCTTCCCAGCGCCAACTTAAGGTGAAAAGAGTAAGGGGGATGGCCCCAGGGGACAAAACTAGGTAATTTCATATAAAATGTCCAAAAAAAACCCACATGAGAGGGGATTTATTTAAAATCTAATTTAGTACTTAATGTTACAAACAAAATTATGTACTAGAATTCAAAGAAAATATTTGACTTGTCTTTGTACAACAATAAAAAAAAGATGAACCACAAAAAATTTTTTTTTCAGACCATGTAAAACTGTTTTTCATTTTTTAACTTGCCACAGCCCTTTTTTCTAAATTTCCCCAAAAAGAATGTCAAAGTAGGAATTGGTGTTGTCACTCACCCAACTGAGTTAAATATTATTCAAATAAAATGGGGTGGCCCTAGCTACACAGGTCTCCCTTAAAGTTTAAAATTTTCATAATGAAGTAATTTTACATATGTTGCTTCATATAAATTAATGCTTAAAAGAGATTTGTTAAATGCAGTGATGTTATTTGAAACATTGTAATGGATGCAGTCAGGCCAATAAGTGCAATTGCTTTATGCAAATGCATAAGGTTACACTCTCATAGGTTATGGGGAGGGGGAGGGGGTGCAATCTTTTTAAAATCTGTCTTTGGACCCCAAACCTAGCTTTACAGGGGTGTCCAAATATTTCAGGGTTACATTTTACTATTGATCAGGAGTGAACTTAATACTAACTCTTGGGAAAAAAATTTAAAAAGTTGTTGAAAAAGAAAAAGATTAAAATTTCTTACAATGCCATTGAGGTTCACGAGATCTTCAAAAGTGTAAAAGAAAAATTAATGAATTACTTACAAAATATATAAGTATGTTCACTTCCGAAAGAAACTTCTCAGTAAAGTAAAATTGACAGATAAGTTTTAATAGTTTATGTGATAAAAGGAATAAATGATTCAACTCAAACTAAAACAATATTTTATGGTTACATTACTATGGTTTAATTCAGAATTAATTTGCGATTCTATGAAATATTTAAAAAAAGATATACATAAAACAAATTTTCAATTGCTTACTTACTTAGTAATTTACTTACTAAAGTAGAAAAATAATTTTACATACATTTTTATAATTGCAAACACCTGGACCAAGGCTAGTATTAAAACCAAATGTAAGTCAAATATTAAAAAGCTAAATTTGAGGTTTTTAATTACCGTAGATTTAGGAATATTACACGCACCAGAGTATAATGCACTCAAATACTTTCAAACTGTTTTTTTTTAATTTTAGGTATATTCACAATATAATGCACACCTTATGAAGAAACCTGAAATGTACATTAGCAATAATCTTATATTTTAAACATTTATTTAAAGTATTTTAAGCTAGGTTTTAAAACCGTGATATACTAAAAACTAAATGAAACTCAGTGGTGCAACAGCTTATACAGGGCCAAAGCCTACCTCAGTTTTCATGACCTTGTACACGGAGGTGCAGGAGCAGATGTTCATGTCAGGTGGTCAGTCTCGCGTGAAACCCCCAGCAAACTTGGAACTCATTTATCAATCCACTGAAGGGGTGTAGGGCTGAGTCGACCATGCCTATCCTGGAGTTTGAACCCTGCACTTCTGCTGTGGAAATGAGATACACTATCATTTAGCTGCTGGGCTTCCCACATTATAAAGCTAGAACTAAAAGTCTAAAGTAGAAGAAAAGAAGGATATGGATGTTAGAAGGTGAAAAAACATTTAAAAAAGATCCAAAGCATCATGCCAGTCTAAACATAACATGTGAGTGAATAATAAAAGTATTGAATAAAATTAAACCTGACATAAATCAAAAACCATTAAAAAATGCAATATACATAATAATCTAAGAGGAAAGGAAAATGATTATTAATTTATGGTTCTGAATAA